>JAXIVD010001045.1:80000-83138 GCA_036785275.1 Cancer borealis
AAGAGAGGAAAAAAATATGTATACATCGAATTCTTAACGTAACACCAAAACAAACAAACAAGTGACCATCAAATCCTACAACAAATAACAAAAAAAAAAAATAATAAAATAAAATAAAATAAAATAAATAAATTAATTAATTAAAATAAAAAAGGAGCTACGACTGAAATAAACAAAAAAAAAATCAAATATAACGTTATCACAAACTTTAAAGTGGTTTCACATGATATAAAAAACATAGCAAGCACATGTACGACCAAGCTGTTACTTATCTATTCTCTCTCTCTCTCTCTCTCTCTCTCTCTCTCTCTCTCTCTCTCTCTCTCTCTCTCTCTCTCTCTCTCTCTCTCTCTCTCTCTCTCTCTCTCTCTCTCTCTCTCTCGATTGCCTCTACCCAACCTTAACCAAAAACACGTGAGCGAGGCAGAGTGTGTGTGTGTGTGTGTGTGTGTGTGTGTGTGTGTGTGTGTGTGTGTGTGTGTGTGTGTGTGTGTGTGTGTGTACATAGCTACTCCCTCGTTATGTTGCTAATCCACTGGGGACTTGAGTGTGAGGGAGTTAGTGAGGGGAGTGTGTGTGTGTGTGTGTGTGTGTGTGTGTGTGTGTGTGTGTGTGTGTGTGTGTGTGTGTGTGTGTGTGTGTGTGTGTGTGTGTGTGTGTGTGTGTGTGTGTGTGTGTGTGGATAGGTGGAAGTGTGAGGATGGAGAAAGGGAAGTAAAGAGTGAAGGAATAATTGAGTGAGTGAGTGAGTGAGTGAGTAAGTGAGCGAGTGAGTGAGTGAGTGATGTGTCAAGAGAAAAGAGGTGAAGTAAGGGTTAAAATGAGACATGAAGGGAAGAAGAAGAAGAAAACGAAAGCTTAAACTCATAAAACTTAATAACTTGATAATAAACTTTTTTTCTTCATATCCCTTGGAACTTAATATCAGGAAGTGAAGTGAAGGGAAGGAAAGGGGGAGGGAAGGGAAGGGAATGGGAGGGGGAGGGAAGGAAAGGGTGAGGGGAAGGAAGGGGGGTGAGGGGAGGCCACTGCATACCTAGTGGAGGATATTGCTCGTAATAGAATGAGTAACAAGCGTGATGAGGCAGAATGAGGAGCAAAAAGGTTTAGAGATGAAAAAGAATATTAGAGCAAATTACTCAAAATGGAGATTAATGAGAGAGAGAGAGAGAGAGAGAGAGAGAGAGAGAGAGAGAGAGAGAGAGAGAGAGAGAGAGAGAGAGAGAGAGAGAGAGAGAGAGAGAGAGAGAATCAGTCCTTGGCGACAAACTGCTCTAACAACAATAAACTAAGTTCCTGACAACGTCCCCGGAACACACACACACACAGACACGCACGCACGCACACACACACACACACACACACACACACACACACACACACACACACACATACACACACACACACACACACACACACACCACACACACACACACGTTACATAACACCAGGAATTCCAGTTTTCTCACCCTTGGCGGCGGACAACAGGCTCTAAGGATCTCCCAAACATGGTGTAAAAGATCCGGGATATCCTTCACAAATCCTACGAAGGACTTTGCGATCTTAGTCCTGCATCGCCACGCCCCCCCGAGCACTCCTTGACCGCCCGTCCTCCTGTCCTCCTCCAACACTTTATTTCCAGGCAGGATACAAATACTGAAGTCCTTCGTAGGAGTTATAGTCTGGCTGTAGGACGTTTTCTCACATATCCTGTCAGTCCGGTTGAGTTTATGGTTACAGTGATGCCCTTGGAATGGAAGTGGGCAGCGTGGTGGTGCCCTGCGGTGCCCTTAACATTATTCACTGTAATCACTGCCATAAACCACGCCAAAGTGGGATAAACACGGACACGCCCTTTGGATAAACAACAGAGGTGAGGTGAGGTGGGACTCCTTCACTCGTCTCTTCTCCGCCATCCTACGAGTGGAGTTGTGGATCGCCTCTCCTTGCTTCCACCACCTCCACCTCCCGCACCACCACTGGAGATCAACTCTAGAGGCTTCAATCCCCCTCCACACTGAGCATGCTCCGTCCTGCGCCGATCCATACTGGCATAGGACCACTCTCTCCACCTCCATTAGCGGCTCGGGGGCGTGGCTGAGGGTGTGGCTTTGAGGTTGGGGGTCGAGGTCGCGGTTCGGTGCAGCTGTGACCCAACACGCGCGGGTATCAGTGGTTCACGGGGCGCCGAGGGAAAGTGGGCCACACACCACGCCACGCCACGACGCTGTTAACTAACTTTGTGTGTGTGGAAACTAACTGTGCGTGTGTGTTACTTGTGTTTGTGTTGTGAAAGGTTTTGTGAACAGAATATAAATGAGAAACCACCTTCAGTTGCCACAAATTCCCTCCACAACACAACACAATACTTGGGTCACGCTGTTTGACTTTGAAACACAACCACATCCTCACCCTTCACCTGTGTCTCCTCGGGCGTCACCACAACAAGACTTCTGGCGGCGGGCCCAAGGCTGCAGCGACCTTCGGGAACTCAAGGTCACGCGACACACTGACCCACTGCAGTATAAACAGCCGCGGGAGGAGGCGGTGACGGGGGAGCCGGTTTCCCTTCCTCTCGCTTCACCGCAATTACTCGTTAGTTCCCCCCGAGAGGATTGCGTCAGTTTGGTGTGGTAAGGGGGGAGGGAGGCTGTGGCTAAGGCTGTGAGTGAGGGAGGGAGGCTGTAGTGTATTGCATGGGTGAGTGTGGGTGAGGGTGGTGAGGGTGTGGGTGTGGTAAGGGCGTGAGGGCGTAGTGTGCTGTATGTATGTAACTCTCCCGCCAAACCCACAACGTTACTTTCCGCTGCATCATCTTGTACAATTGTCCTTTTGAACGGGAAGGAAATGACTTGTTACCGTGACACTATTCTGGCGCCATCCTACACACAGACAGACAGACATACATACATACATACAGACAGCTAACTAGACGCCCTCCTCTAGGTCCTCTTCCTCCTCTTCCACACCTCGTAAAGCTTCCAGACAGACTTATAACACCCTTCCCCACACTTATCTTCACCTGTAATGCGTGTAATTAAGTAGCGTGTGTGCGTATCTAAGCACCTGTACCTTGCTGTCTCCTTTCATTAAGTACCTTCATACCTGCCTGACACGCCCCTCGCCACGCCCTTGCAC
>JAXIVD010001045.1:83338-95838 GCA_036785275.1 Cancer borealis
CACACACACACACACAGACACGCACGCACGCACACACACACACACACACACACACCACACACACACACACACACACAACTCACGAAAACACACACACAACACACACACACAACACACACACACACACCGTTACCATAACACCCAGGAATTCCAGTTTTCCTCACCCTTGGCGGCGGACAACAGGCTCTAAGGATCTCCCAAACCATGGTGTAAAAGGATCCGGGGATAGACCTTCACAAATCCCTACCGAAGGACTTTGTGCGATCTTAGTCCTGGCATCGCCCAGCCCCCCCCCGAGCACTCCCTTGACCGCCCGTTCCTCCTGTCCTCCTCCAACACTTTATTTCCAGGCAGGATACAAATACTGAAGTCCTTCGTAGGAGTTATAGTCTGGGCTGTAGGACGTTTTCTCACATATCTCTGTCAGTCGGGTTGAAGTTTATGGTTACAGTGATGCCCTTGGAAATGGAAGTGGCAGCGTAGGGTGGTGCCCTGCGGGTGCCCTTTAACATTATTCACTGTAATCACCTGCCATAAACCTCGACCAAAGTGGGATAAACACGGAACACGCCCTTTGATAAACAACAGAGGTGAGGGTGAGGTGGGGACTCCCTTCACTCGTCTCTTCCTCCGCCATCCTACGAGTGGACGTTGTGGGATCGCCTCTCCTTGCTTCCACCACCTCCACCTCCCAGCACCACCCACTGGAGAATCAACTCTAGAGGCTTCAATCCCCCTCACACTGAGCATGCTCCGTCCTGCGCCGATCCATACCTGGCATCGACACTCTCTCCACCTCCCATTAGCGGCTCGGGGGCGTGGCTGAGGGTGTGGCTTTGAGGTTGGGTGGTCGAGGTCGCGGTTCGGTGCAGCTGTGACCCCAACACGCGCGGGTATCAGTGGTTCACGGGGGCGCCGAGGGAAAGTGTGGCCACACACCACGCCACGGCCACGACGCTGTTAACTAACTTTGTGTGTGTGGAAACTAACTGTGCGTGTGTGTATACTTGTGTTTGTGTTGTTGAAAGGTTTTGTGAACAGAATATAAATGAGAAAACCACTTCAGTTGCCACAAATTCCTCCACAACACAACACAATACTTGGGTCACGCTGTCTTGACTTTGAAACACAACCACATTCCTCACCCTTCACCTGTGTCTCCTCGGGCGTCACCACAACAAGACTTCTGGGCGGCGGGCCCAAGGCTGCAGCGACCTTCGGGAACTCAAGGGTCACGCGACACACTGACCCACTGCAGTATAAACAGCCGCGGGAGGAGGCGGTGACGGGGGAGCCGGGTTTCCCGTCCTCTCGCTTCACGCAATTACTCGTTAGTTCCCCCCGAGAGGATTGCGTCAGTTTGGTGTGGTAGAGGTGGGAGGGAGGCTGTGGCTAAGGCTGGTGAGTGAGGAGAGGGAGGCTGTAGTGTATTGCATGGGTGAGTGTGGTGAGGGTGGTGAGGGTGGTGGGTGTGGTAAGGGCGTGAGGGCGGTAGTGTGCTGTATGTATGTAACTCTCCCGCCAAACCCACAACGTTACTTTCCGCTGCATCATCTCTGTACAATTGTCCTTTTGAACGGGAAGGAAATGACTTGTTACCGTGACACTATTCTGGCGCCATCCTACACACAGACAGACAGACATACATACATACATACAGACAGCTAACTAGACGCCCTCCTCTAGGTCCTCTTCCTCCCTCTTCCACACCTCGTAAAGCTTCCAGACAGACTTATAAACACCCTTCCCCACACTTATCTTCACCTGTAATGCGTGTAAGTTAAGTAGCGTGTTGTGCGTATCTAAGCACCTGTACCTTGCTGTCTCCTTTCATTAAGTACCTTCATACCTGCCTGACACGCCCCTCGCCACGCCCTTGCACGACTATCACCCTTACTACACGATACTACTTACCCCCATACGCCCTGTTGACCCCTCCTCCTCCTCCTCTTCTCACTCTTTTGTATTATACTTACTCACGACACAAACCTCCTCCCTCATCTTTTTTGTTCCTCTTAAGCATGTCTACACCTCCTCTCTACCTCTCCCCCCCTCTCTCCTCTCTCTCTCCTCTCTCTCTCTCTCGCTCTCTCTTCTACTCTCTCTCTCTCTCCTCTACTCTCTCTCTCTCTCTCTCTCTCTCTTGTTATCTATCTCTTTAATACTCTCCCTCTTCGCACCTTCATTCATTCTCCCTTAACATCCCCTCCCCCTCCCCTCCCTTCCCCCTTCTCCGCTTCCCGTTAGTCAAGTACCCCCTTCCCCTTTCCTTCCTCTCCCTATTTTCCCCCCCTCCCCCCTTTCCCTCGGTCATCCCAGGGTCACCAAAGTCACTATTAGAATCTTCACCACCAACTTGCCCTGACCTTTAGCACTCTCTCTCTCTCTCTCTCCTCTCTCTCTCTCCTCTCTCTCTCTCTCTCTCTCTCTCTCTCTCTCTCTCCTATCTCTCTCTCTCTCTCAAGTGCCCTCGTGGTTAGCATTGCTTGTATCCTCTGACCTTGTATTGTATTACTGCCACCCCCCCTCCCCTCCCCCTCCCCCCCTAATCCCACCTCCAAGCTTCCCCCCCCCCCACACTGAGCCTGGCACCAACATTCACTCACTCTCGTCCTCGTCCTCTCTCTCTCTCTCTCTTCCTTCTCTCTCTCTCTCTCTCTCTCCTCTCTCTCTCTTCTCTTCTCTCTCTCTCTCTCTCTCTCTCTCTCTCTCTCTCTCTCTCTCTCTCTCTCTCTCTCTCTCTTCTCTCTCTCTCATATATAACTCCAGAATGTAATAATTGAAGTTTTGCTAAGCTATATAATTAAAACATGGCTTCCTTCAGGAGTGGAGGAGGGGTGGAGGGGGATTGAGGCGGCATGTGACACCCTCCGCAGTGCCCCTCCCTCCTGTAGTAATTCAACACCACCACTGGCCATTACAGGAGGGAGGGAGGGAGTGGGAGGGGCGCGTCACTCACTCACTCACTCCGCCCCGACATCACTCACACTGAAATTACTCCGTGAAATTACGTTACATTGTGTTGAACTAGCGGCGAGGAGGTCTATTTAGAGGTCAATTTGGCTCTGTTAGTCAGACTGGACGGTAGAGTAAGTGAGGTCAGGTTTGGTTTGGTTTGGTTTGGTTTGGTTTGGTTTGGTTAGATTAGGTTGGGTTGGGTTAGGTTAGGTAGGGTTAAGGTTAGGTTAGGTTAGGTTAAGGTTGCTCATAAATCAGTTACATCTCCTTGGTATCACGTTATCTCGCTCACCCGGACCTGGTGCCACGCTGGTGCAGCCTCGTGATCACCTTGACTACACTTGACTAGACTTGCTCGTACACCATGTTATGTGGCGACAGGAAGAGGCTCTTCACCCCTTTGACGAGACCAGTTATGAGCTACAACAAACACATCAGATGCACGGACACACAAGGTTATCTACACACACACAGACCCACACACACACACACACACACACACACACAGACACACACACCCCTTCGTAGCCTCTCGTCGCCACCACACACCACACCGTCGCGTCCTTCCCTAATTACCTTCGTCCTGTTGAGGGGAGAGGTCCGCTTATAACCGTTCCACCAGCTCATGGCGGCTGCTGGGAGAGACAAGGCTCCAGTAGGTGGCGGTGATGAGAGCTGTTCCCACAAATAGCGCTCCTCCACCTCCACCACCAGTCTCTCCTTGCGAAACACGGAGTACTGGATCCCTGTAGTGCACCCAACACGGCCGAGGGTCAACACAAGCGAGGGGTGATAGTTGCCGAGTTAGTAATACGAATTGTGATCCCGAGTGCCCGTGTATCACTTTCCTTTCACTATGAGTCACCGAGGATGCTGTCAGTGAGTAGGTACCAGCGGGTGAACTGACGCCAATGCAATGTCACTTCAACCTCAACCCCTCCGTCAGGTATTAGACATGACGCCAACACTGAGGGGTTAATACTGACTAGTGATGGGTTAGTGTACGTGGAGGGTAGTGGTGAGGCCGGCGTCTGAACACTAACTGCCCCTTGCAACCCAACACAATGATCAATATCCTCGGTGACATTTAAACTATGGACTGAACGCACGAGAAACCTACTCATGTTAGTGGCGGGGACGGCAGCGATCATACGGCTCAGGTAAGGCGGCAAGGTAGCACAGGTGAGATGGTAATAATCACAGGTAAAGACGTCTCAGATGTAGTGCAGGTAATTAACTCTCCACGTTGGCACAGGTGAGACTCAGGTAGGGTACTGATGCCTCGTCTACCTGGGCACAGTTAATATATCGGCGATGCCCTCTGATAAGGCTTAAGTTCCGGTAATTCATAAACGTATCGGAGCGAGGCAAAGGCTTACTTGCTGATTACACGTCACACACATGCACACACACATACATGCACATTCATACACCTACGCTTGTGCCGTCATCAGCCTGATTCACCACAGATTCCAAGTCTGATAAGGGGATCTTTGAATACCTCATTGGGACGCTACTGTCTGTCTGTCTGTGTCTCTCTTACTCTATCTTGAATGGTTAAGATGAGGAGGAGTTAGTCATGCGGCGGCGGAAAGGAAGGAGACAGGATGTGGTGAGATTAGGAAGACAGGAAAGAAGGAAGGAAGGTAGGAAGGGGAGGGAGGAAAGGAGGGTAAGAGGATGTATTGAGTAATGAATGAATGAATGAATGGGCAAAGAAAAGGAGTGAAGGAAGGAAGGAAGAAAGGAAGGAAGGAAGGAAGGAAGGAAGGAAGGAAGGAAGGAAGGAAGAAGGGAGGGAGGAAAGGAGGCTGCTATTTCGGTGACCCAAAGCCTCTCTCAACTCGTAACTCAGAACACGACCGAGGTGAAGAAGAAGAAGAAGAAGAAGGCGAAGGAGAAGAAGAAAAAGAAGCTGTTTTTTATCTCACAGATAACCAGACACATAAAAGAAAATTGATAGCGTTAATAATAAACATTACACACACACACACACACACACACACACACACACACACACACACACACACACACACACACACACACACACTGATAAGATGCACACATACACACACATGTCAGCTCAAGTTCTCAACACTGCCGTACAAAACGTTATCCATCTCTGTTCCTCAAGGAGACAACAACAACAACAACAACAACAACAACAACAACAACAACAACAACAACAACAACAACACACACACACACACACACACACACACACACACACACACACACACAAGTGCTAATCATGTACGTGCATACCTTCACAAACTCAGTGTGGCTCCTGCAGTGGCTAGACGAGTAGTAGTAGCAGTAGTTGTGGTGGTAGTAGTAGTAGTAGTAACTGTGTGTATCTTTACCATCACTAACACACAAGTAATCCGTCATGGTCACACGCAATTCAACAAATATAATAAATAAAATAAGATAAATGGATAAATGAAAGGTATTTAAGTAAGGCACACTTGGAATATCGATCCCTTTTAAACATGTCTTGCTCTTCACCGCGGCAGAGACGAGAGTAGAGACGTAAAGAATGTTTCTAAGACTGATACGAGAAGACTGAAGAAATACAGTACGTACACACTACATATAATCGTATCCTTTCATTATTTACGTATTGTCACGAAGTGACTTAAGACATTAATGGAGTCATGGTTATTTTTGTGTGTATGCCAGCGTTTTTGATGTGTGATGTGTGGAGCAGGGGTTGAGTGAGGTGAAGGGGGGGAAGCGGCTTAAGAAAAAGTGACCGCGAGGTGACCTTTTTCGACCTTTCGCGGCCCGGACCACATCTTGTAAGAGAAGGAAAAGTTTGTTGTTGGAGTTGGGGGCATGACAGTATTAACAGGCTTTGTGTGTGTATGTGTGTATATACGTAATTCTTCATAGAAATGCAGTTATGTATGTATGTACTAATTCGTATGAATGCATGTATGTACGTCATGTACTAGACTGTTAACGTATGTACTTTTAAATCACAAAGGAAAGCTAGTTTAAATTAATGGATGTATAATAATAATTCAAAAGTATCTATAATCTTACTTTCTTATATTCACAACCATTATTTCCTTCTCTTCTAATTATATAAGGGAGGGAAAGGCAGGTCGTAGTGATGGACATTATACCCAACCCAACCTAACCTAACCTAACCTAACCCAACCTAACCTCATTAAAAAATCACACATACATACATACAACTCCTTCCATAGAGATGATGCAAAGTACAGTACAATGACGTAAGGTAAAGATAAGCTGTATAAGACAAGTATATTACGTGAGGCTTCTGTGAGGTACAACGGAAGTCTTGAGTGATAGGTGGAGGGTAGGTGGAGGGGAGTGGAGGGAGGTGGAGGGAGAGATGGTGGAGGACCAAGTTATCAAGGAAACGGATACAAAGTCAATACTTAAGCGGCAGGAAATAAAGATTAGAGTGACATTGCTTCCTTCCTTCCCGGCTTCAGAAACTTATTAAATTCTTCCACTGACGTCATATTTCAGTCACTCATGGGTAAGGAATTCATGTGTTATAGGTGAGGTTATCAGAGCTAAGAAGAGGAGGGAAAGGGAGAGGTGAGGATAGGTATGGAGAGAAAGAGAAAGGTGAGAACAGGTGTATAGAGAGAAAGGGAGGTGAGAATAAAGTTATAGAGAGAAAGGGAGAGGTAAGAATAGGAGTATAGAGGAAGGAAAAAGGAAGAGGTGAGGACAGAGATATTAGAGAGAAAGGGAGGTGAGAGGAAGGATAGAGGAAGGATATAGAGGAGAGAAAAAGGGAGAAGTGAGATTATACCTTCCTCCTCCTCCTCCTCCTCCAGTACATACACAGCAGGAAGCCTAAACATAGTAGTGAGTTAAAAAACATTACACACCAAACACCAATTCCAAATAAGTCTTATCATTGCCTTCCTTCTCCTCTAACGTCATCCCGAAAATTCCCAGCCGGATGAGATCGATTTGCACTAAGATTTCCTAAAGTGCTTGGTGACAATGTGTGTGTGTGTGTGTGTGTGTGTGTGTGTGTGTGTGTGTGTGTGTGTGTGTGTGTGTGTGACTACTACCCACGACTGCCTGTAGGTGAATGACATGCAATCTAAGGGCGCCTCTTAGCTGGAAACGCAAATTAACCCACAATATCTAAGCTTTGTGCAAACACCTAACATTTACAACGCTTCTGATGCCATAAAACGAGGCGCCGCGTGGGTGGAGGGGGAGCACCGACCCCCAGACAACCTCATCTATCTCCTAAGGGCATGAGACACCTACGGGAATCTGTAGGTGGTAGTGGTTAATGTTGTGGTGGTGGAAAGTAATACTGACCTAGGAAAGTTTTGTAAAGAAGAGAGGTTTATGTTTTTAGGACAGAGTTGCTGGTTTTTTTTTCCCGTGTGTGTGTGTGTGTGTGTGTGTGTGTGTGTGTGTGTGTGTGTGTGTGTGTGTGTGTGTGTGTGTGTGTGTGTGTCTTTGTTTCTACCCTTTCCGGCAAGCATTGTTATTGTTGTTGTTTTTATTGTTAGTAGTAGTGTTGGTAGCATTGGTTGTTAATATTATTGTTGTTGTTGTTGTTGTTGTTGGTGGTGGTGGTGGTGGTGGTTCTTATTATCATTAGTTTCAATCGTTCTTATTTCAGCGTTAAAAAAAAAAAAATACACATATTCAAAGAAAACAGCTGACGAAAGGGACGTGTCATCATCATAATACTAATCCCAACACACACACATACACATACACATACACACACACACACACACACACACACACACACACACACACACACACACACACACACCTCGCTGTCCCGGTGTGTTGTGTGTGAGTGGTCTCGGTCCAACCCAAAGATTGGTCACTATGAGCTCTGAGCTCTTTCCATAGGGGGACGGCCGGCTGTCTCGAGAGAGACCAGCAGCAGACTGTGACAGTGAATACACACACACACACACACACACACACACACACACACACACACACACACACACACACACACACAGCAGGTACTAGGTTTGAGGGGGTTGCGAAGGGGAGGGGTGAGCGTGTTCAACAAGTGAGGTGGTGACGGCAGTGATGAGCCTTCAGAGTTAAGCTTATCGCACATCTCCCGCTGCTGCAGGAGGCTACCAGCAATTAGACTCTGGCAGGGTGGAGGGTGGAGGACTGGGGCTGATTCCTGACAGTGACAATGTGGGTGCTGTCCGCCCACCGCCCAGCCCCGCCCATCCGGCACGAGAGAGAACCATTCTTAACCTAACATTTCGTACAGTCAATCCTCGAAATTATATAAACGTTTACGAAATGCAGTTAAATAATTATATTTTACGTTAATCCTTCACAAATTTCGGGTTAAAACCTATCCTTCATTGTACGTAAGAGACTAACAAAAATACAAACGAAATACAAATAAAAAATATATAAAAGTTTACGAAATGCAGCTCAATAATCATCTTTACATTAATTAATCCTTCACAAATTTCGGGTCAAAACATATCCTTCACCGTACGTAAGAGACTAACATGAGGTCAGGTGGGGGGTCTAAGGCGGTCGGGTGGTCGGGTTAGGGCGGCGTCTTACCTGCGGCCGAGATAGGAATGATAACAAGTAAGGCAAGTCCGGTATAGTTGAGCAGGAAGGCGGCAGCACGACCCTTGGCCCGGCTTCCTCCTCCTCCCCGTCTCAGCTCCCGGGAGTGTTATCAGATTGCCTTATAAGGACAATATCAGACCCGTTAAGTGGGTGGAAAGTGATGGCGTCATTCTATAAGGAATTGTGGTGTTGTTCCGTCTAATGTGGCGTTAAGGTGACACAGGGGCGGTGAGGGAGGGTAATGCACGCCCGCATCACCTCACCTCCCTCCTACGGCACTGAGACGAGCTTGATCTTGAAACCGAAGTACGAAAGGCAAGGATAAACGTACCAATCCTGATTATTATTATTATTTTTATTGTTATTATTGGTGGTGGTAATGGTGGTGGTGTTTCTATTAATAGCTAACCTGTTTCCCGCTAAAACCACCGTGACTATGTATGTTTGTATGACAGGAAACCACACGATATTGTTTGACGACTTTCACGGGACACACACACACACATACACACACACACACACACACACACACACACACACACACACACACACATAGTCGGGAAGGTGTGGGATGAGGCGACCGCAAACGAGCCTCACCTTCATGAACTTCAATTACTATCATCATCATCATCATTGTTATTGTTGTTTATCACTGAAGAGCAAAGTGCATTCGGTCAGCCTCACGTATATAAACAAAGCTCAACACAAACGTAATACAACATCACACACTCTGAAAACGTATCTCATGATCAGGACAATACGAATTAACAACAACATTAACACGAAAACTTTAAGGCAGATCAGTATCAAGGCAACAAAACGAATAAGTAACTCGTTAACAATGCCCACGAGACTATGAACACGTAACAATGGCTGCCACGTCACCATCAAACGAGGAATACGTGTGAACATGAGTCACGCTTATCATGTTCCGTTCATGTGATGGTGAGTGAAGAAAACGTTACGCGGGTTGTGGTGGACTTAAAGCTTGGGAGAGGGAAAGGGGAAGTACAAGAGGTATGGAGGAGGAAGGGAGGGTGGTGGAGGTGGAGGGGAATGTTAGTATGAATCATTGCTTCGATGACTCCCGGGAATGACTCAGCTGCAATATCCCACCTGCCCCAACATGGCCACACCTGCCCCACCACGTCCAAACCTGCTTCACATCACTACCTCCTCCTCCTCCTCCTTCTGCACCCACAGACACACCCTCAACACACCCGCCTCTCTGACACTGTTTAATCAGACGTTTGTATCCTCCTTCCAACCTTCCAGCACACAAGTATTAACAGTTAGTTTGGCTGTGTGTTTATTGAGTTATCTGTTTGTTTGTTTATCTGGTGAGGTCGTGGATGGCTGGAGCGCCGCGTGAAGGGTCAACGATAAAGAGGAAAAAACAAACACTGATGGAGGGTTTAGCTGATAAGTGTTTTTTGGTGATAGTACTCAGTGTTGAGATGGAGGCCATTCATCTCCCCGCCGGAGGGACGCGGGCATCCCTCCCAGCATCCCGGAGGAGCCGTCACCGCTTGACACTAAGATAACGCAGCGCGGTACTCCTACTCAGTGGCCGCGCCGCGTTATCTGATAAGCCGCGTGTCTGGCCCGCCGCACGCCGCGCCAACACAGTGTTGTTGGCGCCGCACCCTGAACACCTGCCCTCCACGCCCTTGTGTTATCGCCGCGGGCTGAGTGGACCAAGGCTCTGCTCTGCGGCCTGCCAGGACCTGCACCCATTTGGCCTGCTTCTATCCCATCCCGCCCCGCCCCGCCCTGGCCCGCCCCACAAAACAACACGACATTAAACTCACGTAGTCTCTGAGGTAACCCATGTTGTCGGTGCGTCAAGAAGGTGTTGAAGGTTGGAGACACACGCACACAGTCACGGGAAGGAAGGACGTTTCACCTCCGGTCTGTGAGCACCACCACACGAATGTCCCGAGACGGCCTCCGGATGACTATTAGTACCCTCACAAAGGGTGCCAACGGTCATTACTTCACACAATTTACCAAGCTTCCACTTACACCTCCTCGGGGGTAGGTATGAGCCGCCCCGGGATTGGCGTGGGCGTGGGCGTGTGTTGTGGTGCGTGGAGGCAGTGAGGCAGCTGTTGCCACTACCAGCTGTCCAAGTTTAGGCGTTATGGAGTTGTTTGTTATGTGACGTCAGAGGGGGGTGTGGAGGGGGGTGCAGCGGCAGCAGTCTTCTCACTGAACTCAACTTTGTCTTGTTGATCCGTGTTGTCCTGAGCGATGCCTCGTTGACCCTCCACTCAGCACCACACTGTTACAACACCGGCCCACGCTGCGTCCTGTTGACTGGCGGGGAGGCTTCGCACAGCTTCACAAACACCATGAATCACCGAACACTGACGACGAAGCACTGCAGACGAAGCACTACAGGCGAGGCACTGAAGACGAGGCACTACCGGCACTGCATTCACTTCAGCGATTAGTGTGCTGAAGGTGAGGTCCAAACAGTATCACCAAGGAAGGCCGTTGCGTCACCCTAACCTAACCTTAGCGACACAGCACGAGTCACCCATCTTGCAAGGTGAGCCAATACGTGTTACGCCAGCCTAGCACAGACTCACATCCCATTACTCACACCATAACACACACATACACAGACACACACGCCCAAAAGGTACTATGACTGCATCATTACTTCATAACTTTCCTTAAGTGGACACGTCAATAAGGGAGAGAGGAAGGGCGAGGCGAGGTAGTCCCCAAGTTCGCGTCAAGTTCTAAGTATATATAAGCTTCCGGTCGCCATGACGTATACAGGATAACTTAGACCGGCGAGACAGGATGAAGAGAGGATGGAAAACCTGGATCGAGAGATAAAATTCACACTTTCTTTCCTAGCCTCAAATAAATTCACATCAGTGGAAATGTTATATAAATGTTGGTTGAGCATATTTTTTTCCTTCCTTCTCAGTTTGTGTTATCTAAGTATTTATTTTTCCTGAATGCGTTTGTGTGTTAACTATATAATATGGAAAAGTTTGTTAACTACAGATATTAAGTAATCTATTACAATTATGGCGTAGTAGGTTAAAGAGGCGGAGAGGGAGGAGGAGGAGGAGGAGGAGGAGGAGGAGGAGGAGGAGGAGGAGGAGGAGGAGGAGGAGGTATATGACTGAGAACTGAAATAAGAGATAAGAAAGGAGGAACGAAAGAAAGTATCATGAGAAGAAGAAATATAAAGAATAAAGAATACAAAATAAGAATAATTTCACGAAGCAGACTAATAGCAAGGAGAGAGAGAGAGAGAGAGAGAGAGAGAGAGAGAGAGAGAGAGAGAGAGAGAAGAGAGAGAGAGAGAGAGAGAGAGAGGAGAGAGAGAGAGAGAGAGAATCTATACGAAAACAATTGATGTAACTTTAATGTGAAAACGAAAACGAAAAACAGGAAATCACGAGAAACTAACTGCGTTTGACAGAGTCAGCTGATGGACACGAGCCTCTCTCTCTCTCTCTCTCTCTCTCTCTCTCTCTCTCTCTCTCTCTCTCTCTCTCTCTCTCACTCCACTTTACGTATCTTCAGTTCAAAACAAACTCCATTTCCTCTAACTGTTCTGAAATCACGAGTTGAGTGTGTGTGTGTGTGTGTGTATGTGTGTGTGTGTGTGTGTGTGTGTGTGTGTGTGTGTGTGTGTGTGTGTGTGTGTGTGTGTGTGTGTGTCATCACGAGTGGCGCCAGGCCGTGATGTGCTCTGGTCGTCCCTTCTGAGAACATGTTTTCATCTCGTCCACATAACAAAAGATTAATCTTATCAACGCTTCACCGCAACCAGACAGACAGACAGACAGACAACCAGATAGACAGACAGACAGACGAGTACTAGGAAACCACCACACCACCACACCAGAGAAGGTAATAAATGACAGCCTCCCTCCTTCGTGTCTCCTGAAGAAGTCACTGCTGCAACTTCCACCTCAGGTATGTATGTAACG
>JAXIVD010001045.1:98338-104452 GCA_036785275.1 Cancer borealis
AAGGGTGAAGTGGAGGGAGGGGAGGGGAGGGCTAACTGAAATAAAGGTACTTAATAGTATAATAGTTCTGAGGTAATCAATGTGTGTGTGTGTGTGTGTGTGTGTGTGTGTGTGTGTGTGTGTGTGTGTGTGTGTGTGTGTGTGTGTGTGACCTTTATCAGCGAGTAGCGTGACCTGACCTTAAGATGAGCAATGCGTGCCGTTACCTTGAGGTCGTCACAGAGGTGGTCAAGCGAAGACTACTACTACTACTACTACTACTTCCTGCTTCTTATTTAGTTATTATGTTTACACGACGTCATTAGTTTGTGTCCTTCGTCTGTCTCTGTTTATCATTTATCATTTTTCCTTCTGCTCAGCATGTTGTCATTCTTCTTTTTTTCATTGTTTTCTGTCTAATCCTTCGTTTTTCTTCCTCTTTTCCTCCCCTTCTTTCTACCTAGTCCTTCATCTTCCTCCATCTTTTTCTTCCCTTCCTTCTGTCTAGTCATTCATCTCCCTCCATTAATTTCCTCTACCTTCTACCTACCATTCCTTCCTCCTCCTCCTCCTTCCCTTCCTTCTACACAGACCAAACAGCCTCACATCACCTCTACAGACACACACAAAAGCACGAGAAAAAAACGCACACAAAAATTAAAATCACACACGAAAAAGAGTAGCTATACAAACAGACACAAACACACATACACCCCCCCAGCCATTCCACCTTCGATATAATCAGGTACACGCCCCCAGGTGACCCCAGGTAATAAAAGCTTCCCTCAGCCTCCCCCAGGTAACGTCAGATCCACTCAAGCCAATTAACCTGTAATCAGCTCCTCTTCATTAAAAAGGACTCAAGCTTCTAAGAGTCCTGTCAGGTAATATTAATTTCAACTCACGACGAATGGCACTGGAAAATAAATAATGAGAGAAAAAAAAGGAAGAGAATAGTTCACAAAATCCTACAAATCCACCACCACCACCACTACTATCAAGATCCTATAATCCTACCCATAATCCTACCACCACACGTCGCCTCTGCCTGTCTATCTCTCTGTCTGTCTGTCTGTCTGCCTGCTTGCCCCCGCCATCCCGTCACCTTCTCGCCGCCAGTGCCAGGTCTTGGGTGCCACGCTGACGCCGGGTTGCCTCAGAGTTCATCTCGGAGGGTGGAGTGATGCGAGGCTCCAGGAAACACAGAGGAATAAGGGGAAAAGTGACCCGTTGTTGTCTTGTTGTCCTAGTGAAGCCTTGATGTAACGCGATTCAAGGAGAGAGAGAGAGAGAGAGAGAGAGAGAGAGAGAGAGAGAGAGAGAGAGAGAGAGAGAGAGAGAGAGAGAGAGAGAGAGAGAAGCAATACCACTCATGCATGGAACTTTGCACTAATTTACATAGATGAATGACTTGTGATTGTAATGATGTACGTGTGTGTGTACGTGTGTGTCTGTGTGTGTGTGTGTGTGTGTGTGTGTGTGTGTGTGTGTGTGTGTGTGTGTGTGTGTGTGTTCTCCCATAAGTAAATCAAGCCGCACCTCTCTCTCTCTCTCTTTCATCCCAGCAGTAAACTAGCTTCACTCTACTAATTGACATCTCTCCGGACTTCCACAGAGGCTGGACTGGATGGTGAGACTAGGTGAGGTGAGGCGAGCCTTTCAATTATCTCTTTTGGTCAGGTTACCAATTAAGAAAGCAAGCTGATTACCGGTGGAGCAAGGCAAGGCAGGGCGAGTGACCCTTTACGATGCTGGGAGGAGGGAAGAGTAAGGGGAAATGGGAAGGGGAAGGGGAAGGGAAAGGGGAAGGGGAAGGGGAAGGGGGTACTGAGCTATATCTTCACCTCCCAATCATTATGTTTATGGAAGCAGAGATTAATTGCTATGGTGCAAGAGACTAACTAAGGAAGGGAAGGAGGGGAAGGAGGAGAGGAAGAGGGAAGGAAGGAGGGAAGGGAGGGAGCTGCGCTGATAAAAGGGGGTAAGGGGAGATAATGAATAGAATGCGAGGTTATAAGGTATTGGTCCATTTATATACTTACTGATACGTAGGTAATGTATGCTAAGGGAGATAAGGGTAACGATTGAGAGTATGTAAGAAGTAAGCAGATACAGTGATAAAGAGAGAGAGAGAGAGAGAGAGAGAGAGAGAAAGAGAGAGAGAGAGAGAGAGAGAGAGAGAGAGAGAGAGAGAGAGAGAGAGAGAGAGAGAGAGAGAGAGAGAGAGAGAGAGAGAGATAAATGTATAAGGACCTAGAAAACAAATGAGCATCACAACTCTAAACAGAACACAAGCTATTGAAGGCAAAAGAGTGAAAGTTATATACAGTCAACACCAACACGAGGCGACAGGACCACCACCACCACCACCTTACTTATGAGAGAGCGTCCGTCACACATTAATTAATATTCATCCATCAATCAGTCTTCAACCCTAATAAAGAGGATCATTATTAACTGGCCCCGTAAAGTCCAAATATAATCCACGTCAATTATATTATCGTCTCTTCTTAATGAATCCATAAAATAAGTCCTTTTCCTTTTTTTCTCTCTCCTCTTTGTTTTTGAATACTCTTTGGAATGGTGTTAGGTCCCTTTTAAAGTACGAGTTTGCACCGTGTTTTGTTTCACGTTTAATACTCATCTATGAATGCTACTTAATACTCATGGTAAGGCAAGGCAAGGCAAGGCAAGGTAAGGTAAGGTAAGGTAAGGTAAAGTAAGGTAAGGTAAGGTAAGATACAGTAAGACAAGGTAAGGTAAGGTAAGGTAAGGTGTTGGCGTGTATATATGACCTCCAGTAACGCAGGTCATGAAAGGATATCAACTTGTTTTGTTTGTACTGTTAGTTACACACACACACACAACACACACACACACACACACACACACACACACACACACACACACACACACACACACACACACACTCAGGTTCTGTTGTGTGGTGCAGGGGGAAAAACGGCGCGTCTTGCTTAGTAAGATTCAAGGTCTTGTCGCAGCAAATCTGGTGAGTCGGGTTCTCACTACATATATTTTTTCTTATATAGCTACTCCGTTTTGTTGAGGTGATGCATTGCCATTATGCTCTCTAGTGCTTAGTGTGAGGAGGTGGAAAGTGCTAGAGTGCTAGTTTACCACCTTGCGGCATGCACACACACACACACACACACACACACACACACACACACACACACACACTCCTCCTCCACCTCACTACAACGAGGCTCAGGTGGAATGTTGACAAAACGTGAAGGACAGGTTTAGCGTTCCACTGAGTAAGCTATTTAAGTGCGGGGTTCGTGGTGGGGCTCCTAAACAATGCGTTGGAAGGCGTGGAGTCTCACACAACGCTGCTGCAAGGCCGTGAAGCACCACCACCACCACCACCACCACCACCACCAAGGGGAAAAGAAGAGGCAGTAACAGAAGCACAGCTATGATGGCAGACGCACGGTGGTGATGGTGATGGTGGTGGTGTTCAAGGTCACCCATCCATCCACCGGCCACTCCTCCCTCATGAACCAATTACTGGAGTCCGTCGTGACACATAAACGGACCGTAATTTAATATTCTGATTTAAGGATAACTCATTTTAAAATAAATGTTAAGTTTCATAAAAAAAAATCAAAGGAAAGACTGCAAATCTAGATGAAGTTCTTTGGGTTCACTCATTGCTGCCAAGGCTCTGACTCGGCTAACTCGGGGCTTGATTGGCCTTGATCAGCAGGTAAAGGTAAGGTAGAGGTAGGCCTTCCCGGAAAACATGTGGATGAAAGTTCAGTATTTCCTTTCCTATTATTGACAGTGTGATGTGCAACAGCTGGCTGGTTTGTGCAACGGGATGAACTCAAGACGGCTGGCTCTTCATCAAGACTTCAGAATCATTTCCATAGTAGTGCAACATACGAGTGAATGTCAAGTGAGGCGAGTGTTGTGTTGATAGTGGTGAGTATTATCATCATTATCCAATACACATTGCATCAGGACAGAACCGTAACTTGCACCAACCAACACAATATTCTCACCGACGATCAGACCAACTGTCGGTAACGGTCCATGGTGGTCCACTACAATACTGTGCATTACTTGATGATCACTTTACGTACAGTGTGAATCAGACTTCAAGGCCAGTGGTACGCGCCGCCAGCCTCGTCATGCACGCACAGAGGATGAGTGTGTACGTTTACGGCAGAGTGACGCAATGACTGGTGTTACAGTACACATAATAACACGTAACATGGTGCCCAGGGAGTGTGTCCTAAGACACAGAGGACATTCAACAACAGGTGTACGGTTGAGGACACACAGGTGACACTCCTTCCACCTCGGGGCTCCGTCAAGGTGTCGTGACGGGTGTTGAGAGACAGGCTGTGTCCGGGGGTCACCTTGCCACGACTGTCTGGCGCCACCCTCCCTCCATTACTCTTGGTCCCATTCATAACACCGCGACACAGCCACACTGACACGCCTTTATTACGTTCCCACATTCCTGTCCCTCTCGATTACGCCACACCTCGGGCCAGCTCGGAACGGCACCTCAGCCTCGTGTTGGCTAGGTCATGATGTCCGTGGTGGTCCGCGTGGCGGACGTGTGATGAACGAAGTGGAATTTTAATGAATCAGTTAAGAATCACAATGAACCATTTGCAGACGTGAGGGAAGAAGACTTGAAGGCAGCGTCAAAAGGTTGTCAGATAAACGTTTGTTGATTTGTTATTGTGGCTGCGGGACGGGAAGGGATGCTGCTGCCTTGCCCAACACAATGTGGATTCCGGCAGAACAAGGACAGAACATACAGGTATCTGAGACTTACCTTGCCGAGGATGACACCGCCAAACTGGGAGGTTCCCTGAGATGGCATCACCACCGCTGCCCTCTCTCGTACCATTGGAGAACTGATGCACTGTTCCTTGTTTCTCAGTCAGTCACATGCGAGGCTTGGTGCTACCGTGTGCATCTCACTACATCACACAGGCTAACACACGCACACACAGGCAAACATGGCGCACTATTTCCACAACAACGTTTTCAGAGTCATTAACACAGCGACGCACTGTACCGGGGTGAAGATGAGACTTGCTCACGCTCTTGTTTCATCTCGCGTTGCTGCCTCGGCTCCACCTCAACCCGAGTATCGCTTCCTTGGCCGTGAACCGATGGATTGGCGTGCTGCGGGCGGGACCCACCATATGTAAGGGTGAGAGGCGCCTGACACCACCAGGGACTGATCGTCAACAGGTTGGTCCACACACACCCGGAAGAGTGACTCACACAACTCTTCTCGGAACCGTTCTCACAGGCTAACTGAACACCCCACCGCACCGCGCCGCGCCGTGCAACACAGGGCACCACCACTCGTCCGAACCCCCGCCACCACCCCCAAGGTGAGATGTGCTTGCCCGCCTCCTCCTCCCTTCACCACCTTGATCACATACACACACACACGCTGCACAACACGGTGGGAAAGGTATAACCACCGCCCCGTGGTACCCCAGGCTGGACTAAACCCATTGGGAAACTGGACCAACCAATGGGAACATTACGGATACTTTCTATGACTCAGCCTTATCATGGTTTAGCTTCCAAAACACTTACTCGAGCGCACCACCACGGGCAGACCAGAGCGGGGAGAGTAAACAGCGCTGCATGCAAACATCCCCACCTTCCTAACACTACCCACCCTAGATACACACACCCTTTCATCCCATTGATTCAGTGTAATACAATTAACAAAAAAATATCCAAGATTCTTTGGCATCACGTGCACTATTAAGTCCCGCCTCTTCCTTGACGTCACCGTTGGGGGGCGGGGCGTATGACATCACTCTTCCGCCACTACTATTGGTCGAACCTCCGGGATGCCGTGACGTCATGCATGTGGCGGTGGCGAGTAGCATGAGGTTATACAATGGAGTTACAAAATGATAAGGAGGCCCGGATCCTTATCAACGAGGCGATACTTTCATCTTAGAAGAGGTGAACAACAACCTGCATACCTCACATTCCTACTTGTCTGTCTTCCACTATCACTAAGTAAACTCATCCACTCCACAGCTGACTATTGGCATCCATCCCTCATCCACTTAGCACCCGAGCAGCCCTCATACCTCACCCCTCCACCACCACCACCAC
>JAXIVD010001046.1:7500-17500 GCA_036785275.1 Cancer borealis
AACGCAGAAATTCGTGGCTTAGGTCGATTTGCCCAAACTTGCCAAAATTCTGCTTTTTATCAAGTCGACTTGACACTACATGTAAACACCTTAAATCGTATGGACCTTTGAAAAAACCGTTCACACCAGAAGAGTCACGGTGGGTCGCGTCGCGTCAAGTCATAGATAGGTCTGGACCTACTTCCTACATTAGTCGCAGCGAGTTCGCCTCATGAGAGAGGAGTTTCTCATCAATTAGGTTCGAGAATGCCCTGTTATATATGATCCACGTGACCGCAGCCACCGAGATTATGATGTCATAGCTGCTCAGTGGCAGGAGGTTGCTGATGTATTGAAGTGTACAGGTGATTTATTTTATTCACTATGAACTACAGTATACATAAGGATATGAGTACAAACTATACATTAGGCTTGCTTACTATGATCTAGACAGTAGGCTTATTCAACATGAACTATATATATTACTGGGTTCTTTGGTTTTGTCACTCAAGAGAACACCTGTGAAACAAAATTTTATTTCAAAATATCACGGACTGCCATTGTTTCTGCTGTAGGCTTTGTGCTTCTTGTTGGTGTCAGGCTTGTGTTTGAATTATAGGACTGTGTTGCTTTATGAACATCATCACTTGGCAAGTAGTTGAAATTGTTTTCACGGTAATTAAACTATGAAGCACAAATATTTTTGACCAATGTTTCAGATACTTCAACACTTGTCTCCATTGAGGTCTAAAGTACACCAAATTTTCAAGTTAACATTCCAAACGCACACTCTACTGTTCTACTAGCCCAGCTGATCCGATAGTAATATACTCTTTTGGAATGACCAAAGTTCTTTCTAGGGTATGGTCTCATCAGGTTAGGCTTCAGAGAAAAAGCTTCATCTCCCACAAGAAAGAATGGTATTTTGTTTGCAGTATTTGGTATTTCACGTGACACTGGAATACCTAAACTTCTAGAAAGAAATGAACTATCGATATTAAATTCAGTGAAATATTTACTCTCGTATAGAATAACAATTGGGATCAACAATGGTTAGGAGAACAACAGAATGGTTTCCTATATAATTATAGAAAAGTAATCCTGCTACAGCTTGGAGTTTCAGCCGACAGTTTGCCACCAATGCTCCCAAAACAGCAAGGTATATTTCATTTGTCGAAAAATGTTCTGGCTATTTCTTCCCACTGGCATTCATTAGGTACAGGGAAATACTGTGGTTGTAGGGTTTCCAATATGATATTATTGGTTTCCTTGACAATCTTGTATAGTGTGGCCGTACCAACACGAAACTGGTAACCAAGGGAATCTAAAAATTTCTCCAGTAACCACATATTTGGAAAGAAATATAGTAACAAGCGTTAATTAGGCATTTTTACAGTAAATAATTCTTTATTAGTGAAAGTTTCATTTAACTCTTTTACAGAAATCGAATATAAGGACAAAAGGCGCCACCTAAGAAGCAACTTCATTAGGGAAAAGAGAAAAATCAGTGTCAAACCATCTGGATCAGCTGATACTCAAACAAGGTGGTGGATGTACTCCGATGTCATGGAACTTCTGCTTCCTCATGTTACGCCACGACCAACATCCTCAAACGTCACTACCCTTCCTGATAAAGACTGTCGAGAAACCAAAGACACACCTCGAAATTATTCACCTTCTACTGCCATCGATGCACCAGACAATGCATTCCCTCAAGAAGCTGTACATTTTAACGAAATCTGCGAAGACCGCAGCACTATTAAGGCTAGTCTACCCATATATAAGAAGCCTAGTTTAGTGAAACTCATGGACTGCTTCGATGTAAAGTTTATTCAACAAAGAACTCCATGTGGGGGGAGGCGGTGGTACAGTGATCTAGCGCTCTGGTATACGACCCTAGGATCCCGGGTTCAAATCCCGTTATAAGCTGACCACTTTTAATTTTTTGATATCACCGCCGAGTGGCCAAAGACTACCCAAATTGCTGCCATACTGTCCTCAGACGGGACTTATACCGTTTATATGCGTCTGAGGCTATAGCAGTGATTAGCCTCGCACGTTCTCAACGTAGTCAAGAGAGAACCTAAACACTTGAGGCGTCACTATAATGTACCCCATGTTAGGCAGGTAGTATTACTTATATTTTTATTCCTATATATCTCATGTATTATGCAATTAATGTTATTATAATTGTTGAGGTATATATGTAGTAGGTTCTCGAATGTCATGTGTCGTGAGGAGGCCGAACGTTCGGGAAGCAGTCTCGTGGTGTCTGGCCGCCATCCGGTCAGAGAGATGCTGCAGACTCAGCAAGAAAGGAGGCCGATGTCAGCTTTTGACAGGCGTCGCTGCTGGCTGCTTTACTGCACCCAGCTTGCCCGGCTCGCAGACCTACCCGCGCAGCTACACCTACAAGTCACGGACCTCGGAGTGCTCTACTCTCACCGTACATCCGAGGTCCGGACTTGAACGTTATTACTGACATTTCTGTGTTATTACGAGTGCCCTACAAACTGTCGCTGAAAGTGATATATTGCACCACCCTCACCTTATACCCAAGTGTGGAGATATAGTGCCACAGTGACTCTTGTGATATACTTTAATCTATGTGCATAACCCTGCTTGCGTAGAATACAAATACAAGCAGTGAGACTTATTCTATGTACCAGTGTACTGATTATCTTATACTGTAAATAAAACTGTATAAAGTACACGTATTTGGCTAAACCGCTCGGGCCACACTATCTCACATAACACTCGTTACCACACCAGGTAACATTATGGTGAACAGCGTGTGAGATACGAAATACCAGTTGCACTCATAACACGAACATTTTTGGGAAACGGATTGAACGATCTCTACAGAGAAACGAAGGAGTGAGATGGTAGTGGAAAGAAGCGTCGACGAGATGTTTATGACCAGGTCAGCGCTTCGTCAGACATCCCGCTGAACTTTGACACCGCTCGCCACTACCCTCAAGTATTCTCACACCTACTAGCACCTCATAACTCTCTGTGAGGAAGCTAGCGTTTCCCCCATGTCAAGACAACGGTGAATCTATTGGTGGCTGAAGAAGAGGACGAGGAAGATTTCTACTGGGTGACAACAACAGACTCACCCCCACTTCCCCGCTTTACTTCCCGCGGGACACAAGAAGAAGAAGACGAGGTAACCTTTCACCCCGGCTAACTCAACGAAGGGTGTGGCCTTACCCCCACCCAACTACAACAGCTGACCAACCGAGGCACACGAGAGGGCGAGGAAGACAAGTTTCCTGGCCTGAAAGGACGCGGCGACTTCAATCAATTTACCGTCGCATATTAATTATTTAGGTGAGATACACATGCATTTAGCTAAAATACTACCATTACACATTATTAAAACAATAACACTTGCATACACTTAAGTGGTTAAAGCAGTGATTTATTATTATTGTTGCTCATATATATTTTGCTGGGAAAAAAAAAAGCAGTATATTGAGTCTAGTGGATTATTTGGTGTATATTTATATGTGTATACTTTTCACCATCCTCTCATTTCTTCTTGATTAATTAACGGTCTCATTTTATTACTAATAATCAAATTTAAGTGTTGTTCATTCTCTTATTATTATTATTATTATTATTATAAATAAAGCAACGTGAAGCATCGTGAACTCTGAGAAATTATTTAAACAACGTTACACTACCGTTACTATATCGCTTCTAATTAAGTAAGTAGTGAATTTATTTTTTTTTAATCACTTTTAATTAATTACTTATTAGTAAATCGATGTCGAAAGACAATTTAACGAAGTTAGTGAAAGAATTTGATCATATTTGCACTGCTGAAGGTGATAGTTTTGAGGAAGCAGGTGCGTCTGCTGCGACTGAATTTAGTGATAATATACACACGCTTAGAAGTGGAACACCATATCCACGCCTTCCCGCAGATACTAATTTATTTGCCTGTACTAACCCAACACCCACCAGCATGACAACTAACCCTAATATTGGTACTGGAGGTAACAAAACCCCTCGCACTCCCTCACCACCGCCTGTTGCCGGTCCGTCGTCTGCGACGGGGGAAGCTCAGCGAGCCTCCGCAAGGCACCCGGGTTAGAAGTAACGAGAAATCGTGGACAGAAAGGAACCGACGACGGGGTTGATATTAATGCTCTTCGCTCATCAATAATAGCGGCTTCCTGTCAAAATAGGTTCTGTAAGGGCATCTTTGCTGTCGACACCGGCGTTTCAGTTAATGTGCTCTCCGCTGCATCATACTCGGAGTTAAAGCGCGCGTCGCGTGGTAGCCGATGGCCCCTCAGACCACCGATTACCAATTTGCAGGGAGTATCGAGCGCACCTATAGATATTTTAGGTATCGTGCGTCTTCCAATCAAGTTAGGTAATAACACTACACCCATCCGAACTGACTTCTATGTAATTTCTAATTTCAGTCTTCCTTCAGATGGATTACTAGGACTGAGGACTATGAAGGACATTCAGTTGGAAATACAACCTGTGCTTAATTGTGTAAAGTTTCGGGGTAAAACCTTGAAGTCGATGGAAATACCCAGACGTTTAATTTCTTCAAACCATACGGACCCAAAAAGTTTTACCGACACACAGGAAATCAGTGTGATTCATAACGCCCAGAAAAAGGGGATAGAATCTGGATCGTACCAGGCTACTTCAACTTGCAATGACAACCATCAAACGAATTGTTTTGAGGAGTGGAAGGAAATTAATGCCACTGTAGTAGGGACTCATAAAATACCTAGTCGTGTGGCAGCCCACATACCAGTATCGGTTCTTAATGCCAAGGTTGGAAATGATATATGCCTCGAAGGCCCCAGCTTAGTAAACAAACTAGCTGTGGAACCAACTTTAAATACAGTAAGAGAGGGAAGCACCACCTCTGCTTTTGTGGTTAATTCTACTGATGGTCCTATAACTTTAAAACAAGGAGTACTCTTAACCAAAGCGTTAGTTTATGACAGACAGGTGGATCCAAATCCACTTGATTTAAGTCTACGTAGTAGTGTTGCCTCAGTTAACTCGTGTCAAACTGAGGAGACAAAACATTCAACAACGTTTCATTCATTGGTAAGGGTTAATGATTATCCGGAGTTAGGGAGTTCATTGATAGATTTATTACAACGCTATCGTGACGTCATTGCATTACCCGGTGAACCTCTAGGATCAACCGATAGGGCGAAACACATTATTAAATTAAAACCCCATATAATATATACGCCTACCTTGATGACATTATTGTCTTCAGTAGAGATGCTAAATCTCATTTTGCTAACTTAGAGTCAGTATTATTAAAATTTCGTGAAGCTGGTCTCAAAGCGAAATTATCCAAGTGTGAGTTTTTACAAAAGTCCATCACATTTCTTCGCCATTTAGTTAATGAAGATGGAATACACACTATGGATGACAAGGTAAAGGCCATACAAAACTTTCCTCTACCGCGAAATGTAGACAATGTAAGATCCTTCTTAGGATTATGCGGATATTATAGGACATTCGTCAAAGGTTTTTCCAGTATAGCATCGCCCTTAAATAAACTTTTGAAAAAGGACGTGCCGTTTCATTGGGGTGCTGGTCAAGAAGAAAGTTTCTGTAACCTTAAGTTTGCTCTGACCCACGCACCTATTATCGCGTTCCCTGACTACGCTAAACCGTTTATATTATTCACGGATGCAAGTGCATTAGGTCTTGGTGCTGTTTTAATGCAAACCGACGAACGAGGGAAGAATAGTGCTATTGCTTACGCGAGCAGAACCCTAAATTCTGCGGAGTCTAACTACTCCGTGACTCACCAAGAGACACTCGCGGTAGTATGGGCACTCAAAACATTCCGTGATATAATCCTAGGTTACCATATCACGTGTTATACTGATCACGCGGCGGTCACCGAGCTTTTCAAGGGTCGCAACCTTACCGGTAGACTCGCGCGATGGTACTTACCAATACAGGAATTCCATCCTGAATTCAAATACTTGCCAGGTCGAGCCAATAAAGTGGCTGATGCGTTGTCAAGAAATATACCTATTGGTGCTGTCGATCAAGCCACTAAACCGCTTGATAATTTTACTATGCAGGCTCTCGCTGAAGCTCAACGTCAACATAATGTATGGAGCAAGGTTGTGTATCATCTTGAATCCGGTGATGATGTTAAATTGCCTGAGCTACATATACCTCTTTCTCAGTTTTTACTCAATACGGATGGTGTTCTTTGCCGTCATTGGCCGAACAAGAAAAAACCGGTAACACAGTTAGTAATACCCGAGGTGTATGTACCGACAGTACTATATCAACTTTATAACACAGCAGTTGCCGGACATAAGGGGAAAGATCGTACCTTACGCGCTGCACGCTATCAATACTACTGGCCAACCATGAAAATGGATGTGGACGCACATGTGGATCAGTGTATTGAGTGTGCACGGAATAAGGGAACGGTGCCTAAACAAGCACCGATTTTTCAATATCCGCCACCCAATCAACCTTGGGATGTCGTTGGCATAGATTTACTGCAACTTCCATTTAGTCGTCAAGGGTCCAAGTATCTTCTCGTATGTGTCGACCATTTCTCACGATACATCGTTTTGGCTCCCTTGAAGGACAAAACAGCTGGCGCTGTTGCTCATGCACTCATTAGTAAAGTGTTTCTTGTTCATTCTACTCCAAGGACTATTCTTTCTGACAATGATAAGGAGTTTAGAAATGCATTGCTGAGCGAAATATGTAGTCAATATACCATAAAACAAACTTTCATTACAGCCTATCATCCAGCCAGCAATGGTCTTGTAGAGCGCTCTAACAAGAAAATTTTAGAAGTATTGCGGCCAGTGGTGGGTGGTTTGTTAGAAACTTGGGAAGATTGGCTTTCACATGTAGCAGCCAGTATAAATTCAAGTAACTGTGAGTCAACGGGTCACTCGCCTCACTATATACTCTACGGAGTAGAAATGAGACTCCCGACTGATCTCCTAAGTTCGCCTCAGCCTCCTGTTTATAATGTGGATGATTATGGAAAATGTCAGCTTAAAGTTTTCTCAGATATTCACCAGGAAGTAGAGAGGAATTTAAAAGAATCAAAAACAGCCATGGCAGAGAAGCAACATAAAAGAGCTTCTCCTGTTGAATTGCAAGCAGGCGATACAGTAATGGTTTAAGTACCTGAAAGGTCTTCTAAACTTTCACCTAAATTTGTCGGACCGAACCTGATTACTAAGCATATTAGTGGAAATAAGTTTGAGGTGTTAGATCCGTGGCTGCAAACGCTGGAAATTATACATAGCGATCGTCTAAAACGGACGAAGGCCAAAACTAACACAAGCATGGTAGAAACAGCTAATCTTACTAGTGCTGTGTATCTTAATACTAATACCACATCTCAACCCACTAAATCTCATGGTTACAATCTACGTTCTCGCAAATAATTTCTTGCTGAATGCTATATAATGAAAGTAGTTTATTTCCATACTTTCTTTTGTTCCCTTTCATTCAAAGGTTGTTTATGATATTCACCGAATAGAGTGATTCCCATTTCAAGTCAACACCTCTTTTCCTCGCCGTTGATTTACCTGATTCTATTGTGCTGGTCAACGAGGGGCACACTCTCTACAGTACCGGTGAATACCAAATACTTCACCAGTGTAAATCTGAGCATATAGGATTTTATTTTTGCCCTGCGTCTCTCTTTGCTTTCTTACCTGTT
Organism: Cancer borealis; assembly: GCA_036785275.1. Lineage (NCBI taxonomy): Eukaryota > Metazoa > Arthropoda > Malacostraca > Decapoda > Cancridae > Cancer > Cancer borealis. The sequence continues at coordinate 15,194 of JAXIVD010001046.1, forward strand.
AAAGAAGAAGGTGCGTGTGAAGTTGCTTTGATTCAACACGATGCTTCACAGAGCTTAAACCTATGCCCTTACACTCAAATGCTGCCAGAACCTTTTTCGTCATGAAAGTTTCATGGGCCATCATTACTTTTTCTTCATCAGTCTCACGATGGTGACAGTGATTTGCCCTTCAGGAAGGTTATATGGTCGACAGACTGGTCACTTTGCTATTCTTAATTTATGTACCTTGAATTCAGCAATAGTGTCGACTCATCCTGAGACACTTCATGAAGGTTTTTGTTTCTAAATTTTTATGCATATTTACACCTTAGATTTTGCTCAAAGTGTAAATATTTCTTCTATTAAGTATGTGGCTAATACCATTTCTGAGTTTAAATTAAATAACATCTCAGATTTTGAATCGGCAGTCCATGCTTCCCTACCAACCTACATGAGTCCCTACGGTCATCATACCGATAGTGTTGGTGATTATTATAATGATTCCTCTATGTTGTCTAGTGAAACATGCTTTAACACTCTATTATATGTTACAAAGTAGAGTTTCAAATAAAGCTGCTAGCGACCACGAATTGACACCTCCACAAGGTTAGGTACATGACTCTAGATATATAGGAACGTCGCGAGGTCGCGTCGAGTAGGTGACCGAGCGATGTACCCCATGTTAGGCAGGTAGTATTACTTATATTTTTATTCCTATATATCTCATGTATTATGCAATTAATGTTATTATAATTGTTGAGGTATATATGTAGTAGGTTCTCGAATGTCATGTGTCGTGAGGAGGCCGAACGTTCGGGAAGCAGTCTCGTGGTGTCTGGCCGCCATCCGGTCAGAGAGATGCTGCAGACTCAGCAAGAAAGGAGGCCGATGTCAGCTTTTGACAGGCGTCGCTGCTGGCTGCTTTACTGCACCCAGCTTGCCCGGCTCGCAGACCTACCCGCGCAGCTACACCTACAAGTCACGGACCTCGGAGTGCTCTACTCTCACCGTACATCCGAGGTCCGGACTTGAACGTTATTACTGACATTTCTGTGTTATTACGAGTGCCCTACAAACTGTCGCTGAAAGTGATATATTGCACCACCCTCACCTTATACCCAAGTGTGGAGATATAGTGCCACAGTGACTCTTGTGATATACTTTAATCTATGTGCATAACCCTGCTTGCGTAGAATACAAATACAAGCAGTGAGACTTATTCTATGTACCAGTGTACTGATTATCTTATACTGTAAATAAAACTGTATAAAGTACACGTATTTGGCTAAACCACTCGGGCCACACTATCTCACATAACATTCGTTACCACACCAGGTAACAATAAAAATCTGAAAACCTACGCCAAATAACAGGCGAGGCAAGTCCGCCTGTGCCTCAATAAGCCTACTGGCGCCAACGGTTAATGATATATAAAACATTTCTTTCAATAACATAAAAAGAAACAATGAACATCTATACATAGTGATATACACACAAGAACATGGATAAGCAAGAGTGACTACAAACAATTATAGTTGATAACTCACCTGGAGAATGGCCGACCAGTGACTGACCACGGACCAGGATCGCAAGTGAGGAATATGCCTCGGTGAAGCACAGATATGAACACCCGAAACATAATCGAAAACGAAACATGATACTACATTTTCCCCTTCTTTAGTAATAACCACCCGATGCAAACAATATACTTCTACATTTTGATAATATTTCTTTAATAATAAGTCAGCCTATCCACAGGGCGACGCACGCGCTCTGATCTACGCAAGATGGGGTCAAGAGCAGATACACTATCAGGAATGTCTGAAATAGAATCAGTACCGCTACTTGAACTAGGGACAGGATCCTGAAGCTTAGAGTCTTCCTCAGTAGGGGTAACAGGTAGAGGGATAACTAGGTTTCCATTGGGCTGTGGACGTACTCCTGCATATCCTTCTTACAGTTCCCCGGGAAGCTATATCTCGCAATGAGATTGAGGATTCCCGTCCATCAGAAAAGCGTATGTGAACATACTGAGGGTAGGCGTCCAAGAGTTCTGCTTCGTCAACAATAAGATCATATTTTGAATGTCACTGATAACGCCTCACAAACATTGACCCTGATGTAGTGAGCCATGTTGGCAAAGAGTGACCAGTGCTTGTCTTGCGTTAGTATTGGAAGAGACGCTCGTGGGATGTAGTGTTAGTGGCAGTGGAGAGCAGCGAACGAATGGAGTGCAGAGCATCAGGGAGAAGAGTTTCCCGTCGAGTAGGGGGAAGATTCAGTGATCGGAGGGCCAACGTCATTGGCCTACATTGTGTAATTATGTCG
>JAXIVD010001046.1:22500-40000 GCA_036785275.1 Cancer borealis
AACATCATCTCTCCTCCACTAAACCTCATATGCTCTTCCTAACTGAAACACAGTTGTCTGTGACTATTGACAGCAGCCCCTTCTCTATTCCCTCCTACTTTCTCTATCCTCATTTTCAATCCAAAGCTGGCTGTTGCGTATATGTGCGTAACGACATTCTTTGCTCTCGTGCCCACAATCTAGAATCTTCACAATTTTCTACCATCCAGCTAACACTTCAATGTCACTCTCTAATTAAATTTATCTGTGCTGTATATCTCTCACCTAATTCCTCTGACTATGTAAAATTCTTTGACTATTTAACTTCCAAAGTGGAGTACATCCTATCTCACTTTCCTTATGCTAAGATCTCCTATTTAGGGGATTTCAATGTTCACCAACAACTTTGGCTTTCATCTTCTTTCACTGACCAAACTGGTGAACAAACCTTCAACCTTGCTATCGTTCATGACCTAGAGCAGCTGGTGCAGTTCTCTACCCATACCTCTGACCGCCTTGGAGACACGGCCAACATCCTTGATCTTTTCCTAACGTCCAACCCTTCAGCTTGCTCTGTTAAACTTTCTGCTCCGTTGGGCTCCTCCGATCACAATATCATTTCCGTTTCCTTTCCAATCATACCAGTACAGCCTCAGGACCCGCCTAAGCGGAGGTGCTTCTGGCGTATCAATTCTGCTAAGTGGGAGAATCTAGGTCAGTACTTTTCTGATTTTCCTTGGGATGCCTATTGCTTCAATGTCAGAGATCCCTTTCTTTGTGCCGGATGCATAACAGAGGTGATTATCTCTGGTATGAAGCTATATATTTCTCATACTTTCTCTAATGCAAAAGCTAAAAAGCCCTGGTTTAACTCTGAAGGTTCTCCTGCTGTCAAAGACAGAGAGGCGGCTCACAAACGGTACCGTAGCAATCTATCTGCTGAAGCTCATACCCTATATATTTTTGCCCGTAATCACGCCAAATCTATTTTCCAACCTACTAAAAATTCTTTCATCAATAGAAAATGTCAAAATCTTTCCAATTCTAACTCTTCTCGTGATTTCTGGCATCTAGCCAATAATATCTCCAAAAATTTTACTTCTTCATCTTTCCTTCCTTTACTTCAACCAGATGGGTCCACAGCTTTTTTTTTTTTTCTCTAAACCTGAACTCTAAGCTCAAATATTTGTTACCAACTCTACTTTGGATGATACTGGGCATATTCTTCCTACTACTTCATCCGTGAAATAAAAAATGTTCATTATGACGTTTTCTATACCGTCTCTGGCCATGAATCTCGGAAAGCTTATGGTCCGGATGGAGTCCCTCCTGTTGTTCTCATAAACTGTGCTTCCGAACTAACTCATTGCCTGGTCAAACTCTTTTGTCTGTGTCTCTCTACTTCTACCTATCCTTCTTGCTGAAAGTTTGCTCACATCCAACCTGTCCCTAAAAAGAGTGACCAATTCTTCTAAATACCACCCTATAGCTTTGACTACCTGCCTTTCTAAAGCAGAGTCTGTCCTTAACAAGAAGATAATGAGGCACCTATCAGTTCACAACCTTCTCTCTGATTGCCAGCATGGTTTCAGTAAAGGCCGATCTACTGTTGATCGTGCTTTCCTAACTGAATCTTGGTCATCCTCTTTTAGCGACTTCGGTGAAACATTTGCTGTCGGCCTTGACATATCGAAAGCCTTCAATAAAGTCTGGCATAAGTCTTTCATTTCTAAACTACCCTCCTACAGATTCTATCCTTCTCTCTGTACCTTCATCTCCAGTTTCCTTTCCGACCGTTGTATTGATGCTGTAGTGGACGGTCACTGTTCTTCTCTTAAAACTATCAACAGTGGTGTTCTTCAGGGTTCTGTCCTATCATCAATGATCTCCTAAATCTGACTCAATGACCTAATCAATTCTATGCTGAAGACACCACCTTGCATTTTCAACGTCGTACAACAGACGCCCAACGCAATAAGAATTAAATTACTCAAGGCGAGATGCTATAGGATGCGTAAATTCTGATCTTTCACTAATTTCTGATTGGGGCAGAGCAAACCTGGTTTTGCTCAGAGTCAAAAACTCAATTTCTACAACTATTTACTCGACATAATCTTCCTGATAACTATCCCCTCTTCCTCAATAACACACAACTTACCATCTCCTCAACATTAAACACACTCGGTCTATTCTTTACTAAAATTTACACTGGCAGTTTCATATCTTTAATCTTGCTAAATCAGCTTCCAAGAAGTTAAGTGTCATATGGCGTCTGCGTTCATTTTTCTCTCCCTCTCAGCTGCTTCCTCTGTACAGAGGCCTTATATGCCCATGTATGGAGTATGGCTCTCATGTCTGGGGGGACTCAACTCATACAGCTTTATTAAGCAGGGTGGAGTCTAAAGCTTTTTGTCTAATCAGCTCTCCTTCTCTAACTGACTGTCTTGATTATTCAAGTCACCGCCGCAATGTTGCATCTTTATCTATCTTCTACCGCTATTTTCATGCTGACTGCTCTTCTGAACTTGCTAACTGCATGCCTTCCCCCCTCCCGCGGCCTCGCTGCACAAAACTTTCTACTTCTTCTCATCCCTATTCTGTCCTTCTTAATGGAAGAGTTAACTAGTATCTACACTCTTTCATCCCTTACATTGGTAAACTCTGGAACTCTCTTCCTTTTTCTGTTTTTTCACCTGCCTATGACTTAAACTCTTTTAAAAGAGGGATATCAAGATACCTCTCATACTAAATTGGACCTTCCCTCATGTCTATATTTCTCATACTGTCCTCTTTACAAGGTCTGGTGATTTTTTTAACCTATTTTTGTTGTCCCTTAGCCAGTACCCTTTTAATGTTGAAAAAAATAGCTACAAGTACACTAAGAGATTGAAAATAGGATAGAACATAACAAGGCTCTCTCCCCACCATCCTCTCCCTTTGGCAACGTACCAGCAGGAAAACAGATAGAAGGAAACACCATGTTCTTGTAGAAAACATGGACGTGGACATTTTATAGTAAAGAATAAAAATAGAGGAGGATACTATACTATACTTTATTATATTATATTATACTAGACTAGACTACCATTAATGCCGGTACGTTCAGGATGGGAAATAACTTTAATAGAGTAACAAATACTGCTACTACATTCTTCTTCTGAAATTGTTTACTCTAAATCGTATGCTCATATAAAATGGGAACTAATGAAGTAGATTCTCGTTATCTTTTGAGCAAGGGATCACACCAGTACTGACAACCAACAGTTACAAACCCATACCAGTCTGAATCAATTTGCACCTCGAATTCCTTAATTATCTCTTTCAAAGTAAGCCTATTCATCGGAAATATTTATCTAATCAGGATTTTAAACTGATTATAGTTTTAGAACTAACTACTGATACTAGGAGTTCCAATAGTCAACAACTCCGACATTGAATTGTAAATTATGACCAATTATGTTATATATTTCCTCTTTTAATTTTATTCCTTTAACTATCGTTACTGACGTGTTTTTAGTCTCAAAAATACATATGGATTGATTTTTTCGAATCTGTTTAGAGTATTAAGGTCTTCAATCATATATCCCCTACTTCTTCGCTTTTGGAGAGTGAACATGTCTAACTGTTTTAATTGTTTCTCATGTGATAAATTATGGAATGCAGAAATATGTTTTGTCTCGCGTCTATGTACGCTTCACAGCAAGCTATGGTTTTTAATTTAGTTTTTGACCAGTATTGTATGGCATATTCAATGTGTGACCTTACAAATACCATATTGATATTTTAAATGATTTCTGGTGCTTTGTAAGTGGTCGGGCATACCAGCTCAGGGTCCCGCGTTCGAGCCTCGGCACGGGCTGGCCACTTTTCTCGCAAACGTCATTAAAGAAATCTAACAGATTTGTCAGACATGATTTATTACAACGAAATCCGTGCTGGTTTTCCGTGAACTTTTTTTTTCGAGGAACTCAACTATCTTATCCCTCATGATCTTTTTCTAATAGTTTGATTAAAACTGATGTTAGAATAATTAGTCGATAGTTAGTAGCTTGTTTCTTTTCTTCCTTCTTAAAGAGAGGAGTTATGTTTGCTGTTTTCCATGCGTTAGGTACTTTAGCTTGGGTTAATGATATATTGAATAAACGTGTTATAGGCGCTTCTAACTGTGCACAACATTCTTTAAGTAGCCGTGGTGAAATTTCATCGGAACCAACGGACTTATTTGAATCAATCTTGAGTAGATATTTACACACTTCGTGTGTTTGAATTTCGGTTATGATGAGCTTTTCTCCATCGGGGCCTTGAAATATATTCGATGGGGTAGAGATATCTGCGTTATCTTCCTCAGTAAAGACGCTACTGATCGTTAAATTAAGAATGGAAATCTTATCTTTGTCATCACTAAAAAGTTTATTATTATTATTTTCTACTAGTGGACTTATAGTATATTATTTGTTATAATGTTTTTGTTCCTATGTATTTAAAAAAATAATAACATCTTGGGATATATCTTTACTTCGTGAGATATCCCTAATTCGTGCTCAACTATTTTTTTGTCTTTTTTCGCATTATCAACGTAACTAATGAAATGTGAGGTTGACTGCGATAATTTGAATTTATGTAAGTCTTTCTCTTTTCTACTATAGTTTTTTGTAAGATGTCAGTCATTCATAATGGTTGACCTTTATTGGTTTTTCGTTGTTTATGTGTAATGTTATCGTTTATGATCGATTTGAGATTTGCTATTAAAGTCTTATAAGTTTCGTCGATGCAAAAATTGTCTAAGCATTGATTCTAGTGGATTGATTCAATTTCCTTTTTATGTTAGCAAAATTCGCCGTCTTTTATTTAAGTACCAATAGCGTATTTTCTTGCGTTATATTTTGAAGGCTTAGTTCGATTCTAACAATGTTATAATCGCTGTTTCCCAGTGTGAATATGGCCACTGTCATTCGTGAATATTATATCTAAGATATTATTTCCTCGAGTAGGCGTTTGAACTATTTGATATAGAAAAACCTCCTCTGTTAGCTTTAATAATCTTGTTTCTTCTCGATCAGCTGTTAAAGTTGACCAGTTTATTGAGGGATTGTTCAAATCTCTGCAAATGACTGCATTTTCATCTAAAATGACACGGTTATTTTAATCAAAAAGAACTTTGAAAAAATGTTTCGCTTAATATTGAAGGTCTATTTATTACGCCTGGGATATATTTATTTTTTTTCCGTAATTTCAACATAGAGAGTATCTTATACATCCATGTTTATTCTATTTATCTTAACGACCTTCATATAATGTTTTGCATATAATAATAATACTCCTTCATTTTCATGAATACGGTATTTCACGCATAAATTATAGCTATTTAGTAACAATTCCGCAATATGATGTTAGTCACGTGTATTTATCCACTATTCAGTTAACACAATAAAGTCTGGGTTTTCCGCATTTGCATGCATAATCAAATTATTAAGTTTTGGAATAGTCTTTGCTTATTTGCTCGAGTCCTCTTTAAAAAAAAATTACCGTATCAGACCTCACAACCTCTTAATTGTCTGTCTCCGTACCTTCGTCTACAGACAAAGGCCTATACCCTACCTAGTAGCCTGACAGGCTACTGACCTCGTTTGCCTTGCCTATAACTACCTCCCGACTAGTTTGGACAGGCTGAACCGCCCTTTTTTGTAATTGCCCCTTATTTCTTTTTTAACTCATATTTCACCCTTTCGTCCAAAACTTTGCCTACTCTGTTTAGGTGAAGGCCATCTCCGCTATACAGGGTCCTACTCACACCTCAGCACATTCTACACAACAACATACATCGCATTTTCCCTCCTACCTAAGTCCTCTACACATATTTTTATCCCTAACATTTTATTAAGGACGAGGGAACCAACATCGTACCTTGGGATCAATCAGTAGGCCATGGACCGCCTGCAGCTATCCCTAATCTTTCTTGTATTCTTTTATTTCTCATACACCCTTACAACGTTCATTGTACCGATCTGGTAAACAAACACCGTCTCTTCCGAGGAATCGGCGACTAGTTAGTCAATTTTATCGTTTTCATTTTTTACTCTTTTTTTTCTCCAGGGTAGCAAAACACTTTCCTCCTCTTCATGCAAATTCTTCGTTTTGGTATCTTACCAGACTATCACCAAAAAGTACGAGGCCAGGCTCATCACGAACCTCGTATTTCAATGTCTGGAACATATTCCTCGTAACAACACTACCATAACTAGCGCCTCTCTCAATCTTATTCCCTCATGTAACACGTTGGAAGTCATATCTATCATCTTTCTTGCTCTCTAATTTTACAATTCTATCATCAAGTCCATCTACCTTTTTTACCATTTGATTCATTTGAACCACTGACCCATTATTCACTGAATCCCTATCTATCTTTCCGGCTACTCTTTTACCGCCTTATTCCTGGCTGACCCTTCCAATATTTTAATCCTTGACAGACCTCATTAATATCTCTTTTGACAGCGATAATCCGTCTACCTGTTCCTAACCCTTTTGCATTATTGATTATTTCTTCATATATACGGTAACATAAATTATGTCTCCTAAATGTGATATGTGTGATAGCCGTTTCGCAAAATTTTTTTCAGATTCGTCCGTCTGCGATTATATGTTCTGCAGAGGGAACATGATGAACTTAAGAAAGCGAGGTAATTTTACCACCCATGTCTCCATTTACAGATCAGTCAACAAGTTACGCCGCTGGAACTGTTATGAAACTCGATCCTTTAAGTTTCTCTGAACGCGTAAATTAGGGGGAAGTACCTTTCACTCTAATTAGAAATGGTGCACGACAAATTAATTTAAAATCGTTCTTACCTATCATTACTTACAACAGTTTTAAGATTCTGACGGAAGAAGAAGATGACCATGAGACGAGAATCATCGGGGTCTCTTTTGTGAAAGATCAGCTCCAGGAGTTCTCTGGGAAGAATTAATCCACCAGGAAAAGTTGTGCATGCATGGTGGACATTTGGATGACATCTCAGCAGCCGGTAACGAGGCAACCAATAAGGCAGACACTAACACTGTTTTAATTATTCATGCAAATATGAATGACGTCATGAACACCAGATCTGATGAGCTGCTGGAGAGATACAGAAAGATAATTCGACGGTATAAGTGTACGACTAACAAAATCATTCTTTCAGGAATCGTTCCCCAAGTAGTGCACCCACAGCGTTTTTCAACAGTCCCTTCAACACAAATAACCGATTTAAGTCCATGTGTACAGATGAAGGAATCGATTTCATGAACTGCTGGGATAACTGTTAGAACAAACCTTTTTTTTTCAAGGATGATGGCCAACAGCTTAATCTGGTTAAGGCTGCTCGTTTTGGTAGGATGCTAAATAACAAAGTTTCTGATTTCTGGATAAAAAACAGTATCCAGCCTCGCTGAGCCTCAGTTACGTAAATAACATCGTATGTAGAAAAAAATAACGTATGTAATTGTCTAAAAATGTGCATGTTTAATGTGCGCAGCCTCACAAATAAGTTCTCAAGATTTAGAAGCACTTGCAATATCTGAGGAGTTTCACAGTATTGGAATATTTGAGTCTTGGATAAACACAGAAAATAGAGACTTTTTTAGCAAGACATATTTTAGCAAGATGTAAGTTAGTCAATGTATAGTTGCGAATTATAACATATAAAAAGGTGGCGGTGTTTTGTTTTACGTGAAAGCTAGTCTTAACTCTAGTTTCGCAAACAAAAATAAATAGTTAACGTAGAAGTTATATTTTTACAACTTAAAACGCAATATAAAAAATTTATTATCAATCTCATTTATAAACCACCAGCACATAATATTAATAACGATATAAAAGTATTCAATCAGATAATCGAAGCAGGTAATTAATTTGATAGTGTATTTTTAGACTTTAATCTTTTTGTAACTTCATGGGCAAATTCTCAAAAAAAAATATTTTAAATCTCATATGGGTCAAAACTTATATAATAATTTGTTATAGCCAACCCATAAGCAAACCCACGAGAGGTAATAATATACTAAACCTTATATTTTCAACAAACGACGGTCTAGTAAGTAACATTAATACAGGCCCAGAATTCATCACTAGCGACCATAGAATTGTATCTTTCAACATAAATCTCGAAGCTTACAAAGATAAGATAAGCGAAGAACTGATCTTCATATATCGCAAAGGTAACTTTGAAAAATTGTGAAAGATTTTTGTAACCGATTTTAACATTGTAGAGAACAAAACCGATATAAATAGATTCTATAACATTTTAAGTGGAGCTGTTCAATTTTGCATATTAGTTTGTAAGAGAGTCTTCTGCAGCGAGGCAGCAGGAGGGGTGGAGGCATGCAGTAAGCCAGTTCAGAAGAGCAGTCAGCATGAAAATAGCGGGAGAAAACTGATAAAGATGCAACATTGTGTCGGTGATTTAAATAATCAAGACAGTCAGTTAGAGGAGATAAGTTGATGAGACAGAAAGCTTTAGCCTGCACCCTGTTCAAAAGAGCTGTTTGAGTTGAACCCTCAGACATCAGAACCATACTCCATGCATGGGCGGATGAGGCCCTTGTGCAGAGTTAGCAGCTGGGAGGGAGAGAAACTGGACGCAGACGCCAAAGGACACCAAACTTCTTGGAAGCTGATTTAGCAAGAGTAGAGATATAAGATTGCCAGTTTAGATTGCTAGCAAAAGATATATAGATCAAGTATGTTTAATGTGGAGGAGAGGGGCAGTTGAGTGTCATTGAAGAAGAGGAGATAGTTATCTGGAAGGTTATGTCAAGTAAATAGTTGTAGGAATTGAGTTTTTGAGGCATTAAACAGAACAAGGTTTGCTCTGCCCCATTCAGAATCAAGTGAAAGATCAGAAATTAGGAGTCCTATAGCATCTTGCCTTGAATCATTTAATTTTTGTTGGATTGGGCGTCTGTTGTACAATATTGAAAAATGCAAGGTGGTGTCGTGAGCATAAAAGTGGATAAGGCATTGGGCAAGATTTAGGAGATAATTCATGAATAAAAGAAGGAGAGTGAGTGATAGGACAGAACTTTGAGGAAGACCACTATTTTTAGTTTCAGGAGTAGAACAATCACCGTCCACTACAACAGCAATAGAACAGTCAGAATGGAAACTGGAGATGAAGGTGCAGAAAAAAGGATAGAATTTGTAGGAGGGTAATTTAAAATTATAGATTTATGCCAGACTCTATCGAAGGCTTTCGATATGTCAAGGCAATATGTGCTTCCGAGCTCGCTCACTGTCTGGTCATATTCTTTGGCCTATGTTTCTCTACTTCTACTTATCCTTCTTGCTGGAAGTTTGCTCACATTCAACCAATCCCTAATAAATTCTACTGATGCTCTTCTTGCTTTTCTAACTGAAGCTTGGTCATCCTCTTTTAGGGACTTCAGTGGAACCTTTGCTGTCGCCTTGACATATCGAAAGCCTTCGATAGAGTCTGCCATAAATCTAAAATTTTAAACTACCCTCCTACAGATTCTATCCTTTTCTCTGCACCTTCATCTCCAGTTTCCATTCTGACTGTTCTATTGCTGTTGTAGTGGACGGTGATTGTTCTAACCCTGAAACTATCAACAGTGGTCTTCCTCAGGGTTCTGTTCTATCACTCACTCTACTTCTATTATTCATGAATGATCTCCTAAATTTTGCCCAATGCCTTATCCAGCTTTATGCTTGCATTTTTCAATATTGTACAACAGACGCCCAATCCAACAAGAATTAAATGATTCAAGGCAAGATGCTATAGGACTCCTAATTTCTGATCCTACACTTGACTCTGATTGGGGCAGAGCAAACCTTGTTCTGTTCAATGCCTCAAAAACTCAATTCCTACAACTATTTACTCGACATAACCTTCCAGATAACTATCTCCTCTTCTTCAATGACACTCAACTGCCCTTCTCCTCCACATTAAACATACTTGAACTATATATCTTTTGCTAGCAATCTAAACTGGCGGCAATTTCATATCTCTACTCTTGCTAAATATGCTTCCAAGAAGTTAGGTGTCCTTTGGCGTCTGCGTTCAGTTTCTCTCCCTCCCAGCTGCTTACTCTGCACAAGGGCCTTATTCGCCCATACATGGAGCATGGTTCAGATGTCTGAGGATTCAACTCAAACAGCTCTTTTGAACAGGGTGGCGTCTAAAAAGTTTCTGTCTCATCAACTTACCTCCTCTAACTAACTGTCTTGATTATTTAAGTCACCGACGCAATGTTGCATCCTTATCTGTTTTTCCCGCGATTTTCATGCTGACTGCTCTTCTGAACTGGCTTATTGCATGCCTCCATCCCTTTTGCTGTCTCGCTGCACAAGACTTTCTCTTACAAACTAATATGCAAAATTGAACAGCTCTACTTAAGATGATATAGAATTTATTGACATCGGTTTCGTTCTCTACAATGTTCCAATCGGTATTTACAAAAATCTTTCACAATTTTTCAAAGTTACCTTTGCGATATATGAAGATCAGTTCTTCGCTTACGTTATCTTTGTAAGCTTCGAGATTTATGTTGAAAGATACAATTCTATGGTCGCTAATGATGAATTCTGGGCCTGTATTAATGTTACTTACTAGACCGTCGTTTGTTGAAAATATAAGGTTTAGTATATTATTACCTATCGTGGGTTTGCTTACGGGTTGGCTATAGCAAATTATTATATAAGGTTTGACCCATATGAGATTTAAGATAATTTTTAATAAGAGTTTACCCATGAAGTTACAGAAAGATTAAAGTCTCAAAAAATACGCTATCAAATTAATTACCTACTTCGATTATCTGATTGAATACTTTTCTATCGTTATTAATATTATGTGCTGGTGGTTTATAAATGAGTCTGATAATATTTTTCTTATATTGCGTTTTAAGTTGTTAAAATATAACTTCCACGTTAACAATATTTTTTTGTTTGCGAAACTAAAGAGTTAAGACTGGCTTTCACGTAAAACAAAACACCGCCCCCTGTTTTTTATGTTATAATTCGCAACTATACATTGACTAACTTACATCTTGCTAAAAATATATCTTGCTAAAAAGTCTGTGTTTATCCAAGATTCAAATATTTCTATACTGTGAAACTCCTCAGATATTACAAGTGCTTCTAAATCTTGAGAACTTATTTGTGAGGCTGCGCACATCAAACATGCACATTTTTAGGCAATTACTTACGTAATTTTTTTCTACATACGATGTTACTTACGTAACTGAGGCTCAGCGAGGCTGGATACTGTTTTCTATCCAGGAATCAGAAACTTTGTTATTTAGCATCCTACCAAAACGAGCATCCTTAACCTGATTAAGGTGTTGGCCATCATCCTTGAAAAGAAAAGGTTTGTTCTAACAGTTAACGGGTGCACTACTTGGGGAAGGATTCCTGAAAGAATGATTTTGTTAGTCGTACACTTATACCGTCGAATTATCTTTCTGTATCTCTCCAGCAGCTCATCAGATCTGGTGTTCATGACGTCATTCATATTTGCATGAATAATTAAAACAGTGTTAGTGTCTGCCTTATTGGTTGCCTCGTTACAGGCTGCTGAGATGTCATCCAAATGTCTCACCATGCATGCACAACTTTTCCTGGTAGATCAATTCTTCCCAGAGAACTCCTGGAGCTGATCTCTCACAAAAGAGACCCTGATGATTCTCGTCTCATGGTCCTCTTCTTCTTCCGTCAGAATCTTAAAACTGTTGTAAGTAATGATAGGTAGAATATTTTTTAATTAATTTGTCGTGCACCATTTCTAATTGGAGTGAAAGGTACTTCCCCTTAATTTACGCGTTCAGGGAGACTTAAAGAGTCGAGTTTCATAACAGTTCCAGCGGCGTAACCTGTTGACTGATCTGTAGATGGAGACATGGGTGGTTAAATTACCACGCTTTCTTAAGTTCATCATGTTCCCTCTGCAGAACATATAATCGCAGACGGACGAATCTGAAAAAAAAATTTGCCTTGAAATAATTAATCTAAGAAAGTTTTGTCTTGAATGAAAGGCAAGGTGTGTTTTGTTCTAGTTCTACGCTTGAAGCCTTCACATCCCATTACATGTCATCAGAAAATAGCACTACTTCTTCCCATTAAGATGCAGGTTTCACGATCGTAAGGAAAAGGGAGCAAGCATGTTCTAACAGAGCTAAGATTTTATAAGAGGATGAACCTACTAGCTGATATATAGTTTGACTCCATGATCCACCAGTAATTAACTGAATTGTGTGAAAATACACAAAACATAGTAAATAATTATGTTGTCTCCCAAGAGCATAAGTTGATGACGTCACTGACATTTTCACCAGGTGTCTGAAGAGGCTTGTATGGATTAATTCGTTGTGATTCGTTGTAATTCGTTGTGATACATTAGTATTAGGTATACACGCTCAGAGGAGCTGTTACATGAGAAAACATTAGAAGAACAGACACCAGAAGACCTATTGGTCTATAACTAGGCTATCTGCTCGACTACATACTAATACAAGTACACTAAGTGTTCGAGAACAGGATAGAGACAGAACTAGGTTTTCTCCCACTCTCCTCTCCCTCCGGGAACATGCCGGCAGGGAAAATACATAGAATGACCACCATGAACTTATACAAAACATAGCCATAAACATTTTAGAGTAAAGCATGAAACTAGAGGAGGATACTATATTATACTACGCCAGACTAGACTATTATACAATACTAAACTTTCACTACTGATGGTATATCCTGAATGAGAAATAACATTAATATTGTATGAATTACTGCCACTACACTTCTCATCTGAAATATAGGGACATAAGGTTAATTTCATCCACATTAATTTGATAGGTGTTCATATTATTTATTCTAAATCGTATGCTCATATTCAATGGGAACTAGTGAAGTAGACACAGATCAGTAGGATCCATACTGCAACAGTTGTTCAGGTAGAGATGCAATTATCGTTTACTTCCCATCAGGGGATCTCTCTGTACCCCGACAACCAACAGCTGCAGCCCTCCATCAGTCTGAGTCACTTTATACCATGAATCTCTTAATTATCAGTAAGGTTAATTTCATAGACACAAGTTTCACAGATGCTAGCATTGTTTACTTTATATAGTATACTCCTATCAAATAGGAAACTGTGAAGTAGACACAGACGAAAACGACTTATACTGCAACTGTTGTTTAGGTAGAGATGCGATTCTCGTTTATTTCGGATCACGGATTGATGCACCAATACTCTGAACACCAATAGCTGCAGTCCCCTACCAGATTGAGTCACTCCACCATGAATAATCTAAATTACCTTTTCCAAAGTAAACCTGTATTTTCTTAAATGTTTGTCTGATCTGGATTTAAAAATGTCTATAGTTATAGAAATAACTACTGATGCTGGGAGTCTGTTCCAATGGTCAACAATTCTAACATTAAAGTATGACTTAAGAACAATTTTTTTCTTGTACGTTTAAATTCATACTGTTACCTCTCGTCACTGACGTGTTATTCATCTCAAAAAGTAAATCTGGATTGATTTTATCGAATTTATTTAGATTTTCAAAGATTTCAATCAATTCTTCGCTCGGAGAGTGAACATGTCTAATAGTTTTAATCGTTTTTCATATGATAAATTTTCGTTGCTGGTTATTGCAATGTTTTCGTGTTCTGTTAATTAACTTATACTTTGGTTACGGGGTTACAGAACACTAATTTCTATAATGATTTTCATTAAAAATCTATCCGTTTTCTATAACTTTAATTAATAAATAATCTTCTCTTGCTCTTTTTGTCATATAATAACATCATCTTAACTTCTTGCTTTGACAATTATAATCAGGCACATAAGTAATTTTTCCAGGAGCTATAACATATTCATTATCATGGAGCAACACATAATAAAATATTCATGGGGCATGCACATTATACATCATAAATACTATATAAAATATCCTTGCACTAACAACATCCTACGGCTGCTTTTAAGAACAGAGTTTCCACTTACCTAAAAAATCTGCAATTCCATTCTGAGCTGAGTTGGGTGACCTCCTAAGTAGTAAGTCAGAGTGAATCTGGCTTTGTAACTAATACAGCCTCTTTTATTTTCAAAATCTCGACAGTTACCTATTCTCTCCAGACACAGCATCTGTGAATTCCTAACTTTCAAAATTTAAGGCTATGTTTCCTTACAATTTCTTAAAGTTTAGTTTCTACTTACAATTCCAAAGAGGTTAGTCTTTTCAAAACCTAAGGCTATTTTTCCTTACAATTTCATGAAGTTTAGTTTCTACAACAGCTGGCACTCAACGTTTCTTCCCATGTCCCTCTTCCAACCGTATCTGGTTATGGTCAAAATGGTCAAAAGTCTGGCATCCTCATTCTATCGACAACAACAACTGGCACTCACACCTGTCTCTTCCCTCCTCCTTTCCACAACCGCATCCGGTATGGTCGAAATGGTCAAAAGGTCTGTTTGTCAACTTAACAACATCTATTTTCTTGGCATCTGTCACGACATACGACATAATTACGCAATGTAGGACAATGACGTTGGCCCTCCGATCATTGAATCTTCCCCCTACTCGATAGGAAACTCTTCTCCCTGATGCTCTGCACTCCATTCGTTCGCTGCTCTCCACTGCCACTAACACTATATCCCACGAGCGTCTATTCCAATGCTAACGCAAGAAAAGCACTGGTCACTCTTTGCCAACATGGCTCACTACATCAGGGCCAATTTTTGTGAGGCGCTATCAGCGACATTCAAAAAATGATCTTATTGTTGACGAAGCAGAGCTCTTGGACGCCAACCCTCAGTATGTTCACATACGCTTTTCTGATGGACGGGAATCCTCAATCTCATTGCGAGATATAGCTCCCCGGGGAACTATAGGAAAGATATGCAGGAGTCCGTCCACAGCCCAATGGAAACCTAGTTATCCCTCTACCTGTTATCCCTACTGAGGAAGACTCTAAACTTCAGGATCCTGTCCCGAGTTCAAGTAGCTGGTCTGATTCTATCTCAGACATTCCTGATAGTGTTTCTGCTCTTAATCCCATCTTGCGTAAATCAGAGCGCGTGCGTCGCTCTGTGGATAGGCTGACTTATTATTAAAGAAATATTATCAAAATGTAGTAGTATATTGTTTGCATCGGGTGGTTATTACTAAAGAAGGGGAAAATGTGGTATCATGTTTCGTTTTCGATTATGTTTCGGGTGGTTCATATCTGTGCTTCACCGAGGCATATTCCTCACTTGCGATCCTGGTCCGTGGTCAGTCATTGGTCGACCATTCTCCAGGTGAGTTATCAACTATAATTGTTTGTAGTAACTCTTGCTTATCCATGTTCTTGTGTGTATATCACTATGTATAGATGTTCATTGTTCCTTTTTATGTTATTTAAAGACATTTTTTATATATCATTAACCGTTGGCGCCAGTAGGCTTATTGAGGCACAGGTGGACTTGCCTCGCCTGTTATTTGGCGTAGGTTTTCAGATTTTTATAGTGACGCTTTAAATGTTTAGGTTCTCTCGTGACTATGTTGAGAACGTGCGAGGCTAATCACTGCTACAACCTCAGACACATATTAACGTTATAAGTCCCATCTGAGGACAGTATGGCAGCAATTTGAGTAGTCTTTGGCCACTCGGCGGTGATATCAAAAAATTAAAAGTGGTCAGCTTATAACCTCTATTTGAACCCGGGATCCTAGGTTCGTATACCAGAGCGCTAGACCACTATACCACCGCCTCCCCCCTCATGGAGTTCTTTGTTGAATAAACCTTACATCGAAGCAGTCCATGAGTTTCACTAAACTAGGCTTCTTACATATGGGTAGACTAGCCTTGATAGTGCTGCGGTCCTCGCAGATTTCGTTAAAATGTGCAGCTTCTTGAGGGAATGCATTGTCTGGTGCTTCGATGGCAGTAGAAAGTGAAGAATTTCAAGGTATGTCTTTGGTTTCACGACAGTCTTTATCAGGAAAGGTAGTGACGTATGAGGATGTTGGTCGTGGCGTAACATGAGGAAGCAGAAGTTCCATGACATCGGAGTACATCCACCACCTTGTTTGAGTATTAGCTGATCCAGATGGTTTGACACTGATCTTTCTCTTTTCCCTAATGAAGTTGCTTCTTAGGTGGCGCCTTTTGTCCTTATATTCGATTTCTGTAAAAGAGTTAAATGAAAATCTCACTAATGAAGAATTATTTACTGTAAAAATTCCTAATTAATGCTTGTTACTATATTTCTTTCCAGATATGTGGTTACTGGAGACTTTTGATTCCCTTGGTTACCAGTTTCGTGTTGGTACGGCCACACTACACAAGATTGTCAAGGAAACCAATAATATCATATTGGATACCCTACAACCACAGTATTTCCCTGTACCTAATTAATGCCAGTGGGAAGAAATAGCCAGAACAATTTTCGACAAATGAAATATACCTTGCTGTTTTGGGAGCATTGGTGGCAAACTGTCGGCTGAAACTCCAAGCTGGAGCAGGATTACTTTTCTATAATTATATAGGAAACCATTCTGTTGTTCTCCTAACCATTGTTGATCCTAACTGTTACTCTATACGAGAGTTAATTTTTCACTGAATTTAATATGGATAGTTCATTTCTTTCTGGAAGTTTAGGTATTCCAGTGTCACGTGAAATACCAAATACTGCAAACAAAATACCATTCTTTCTTGTGGGAGATGAAGCTTTTTCTCTGAAGCCTAATCTGATGAGACCATACCCTAGAAAGAACTTTGGTAATTCAAAAAGAGTATATTACTATCGGATCAGCTGGGCTAGTAGAACAGTAGAGTGTGCGTTTGGAATGTTAACTTGAAAATTTGGTGTACTTTAGACCTCAATGGAGACAAGTGTTGAAGTATCTGAAACATTGGTCAAAAATATTTGTGCTTCATAGTTTAATTACCGTGAAAACAATTTCAACTACTTGCCAAGCGATGATGTTCATAAAGCAACACAGTCCTATAATTCAAACACAAGCCTGACATCAACAAGAAGCACAAAGCCTACAGCAGAAACAATGGCAGTCCGCGATATTTTGAAAGAATATTTTGTTTCACTGGTGTTCTCTTGAGTGACAAAACCAAAGAACCCAGTAATATATATAGTTCATGTTGAATAAGCCTAATGTCTAGTTCATAGTAAGCAAGCCTAATGTATAGTTCGTACTCATATCCTTATGTATACTGTAGTTCATAGTGAATAAAATAACTCACCTGTACACGTTAATGCATCAGCAACCTCCTGCCACTGAGCAGCTATGACATCATAATCTCGGTGGCTGCAGTCACGTGGATCATATATAACAGGGCATTCTCGAACCTAATTGATGAGAAACTCCACTTTCATGAGGCGAACTCGCTGCGACTGATGTAGGAAGTAGGTCCAGCCCTATCTATGACTTGACGCGACGCGACCCACCGTGACTCTTCCGGTGTGAACGGTTTTTTCAAAGATCCATACGATTTAAGGTGTTTACATGTAGTGTCAAGTCGACTTGATAA
>JAXIVD010001046.1:50000-102500 GCA_036785275.1 Cancer borealis
CTGGCCCGCAACAAGCAGTCGGCCACCATCTTCTCTGCCCTCTCGGCCATGAAACAGGCCATCTCCCCGGCACGGTTCGTGAAAAGAACCTGCCACTCGTACTCTCACCAAGGACACCTGTTCCACGGCCACGTCCTCTCCCACGGCCAGTGGACTTCATAGACAGGAAGTCAAGAGGAAGCAAAAACTTCTTGCACCTAGGATGTACTTCTTCTTCTCCCGCGGGGTTCGCATCTATCTTGGGGGCCTGCTCTGGTATTTCGGCAGAAGTGTCAGAGTGTTCCTTTGGGGTGGCGTTCAGCTGCTCTTCAATCTGGTCTTCGTCAGAGTCCCAGTCGAACTGAACAGAACTTTCACGCTTATCCCTGGGCTTCACCACGGTGGTAGCCACTTCACTCTGACAGTGAGTCTTTTTCTTCTGCACTCCTCCCAGGTGCTGCAACCTCTCCCCAAGCAGCACACCGCACTGCCCCCAGTGCTCTGCGGGAACCACCAGTTCCAAGCCCAGAACCTTGGTAGTCTCCTCCCCCGGTGCAAAGGTACCATACTTGGCCTTCTGGTCATAGGATCTTCTCCTCTTCTTTGGCGCGGCTCCAGGATGGTGCGCAGCCACTTCCAGCGCCTTCACCAGTCCTTCCCGAGCACGTAATCCGTTCTTCAGGAATGACTCTGGGCGATCCGAGTGGGTAGCACACCAGGCGTCCCGTACTAGATCCAACGGACCGCGCACTCGGTGCCCAAACACCAACTCATTCAGGATCCTGGTGGAAGGATCCACAGCGGGAATAGGATACAGGGGTGCAACAGGGGGATTTTGGTTGGGTTTGCCCACCATCTGACAGGTGTGACAACTCCTTAGCAACTCTGTAACCTCTCTGGCCATACCAGGCCACCAGAAATTGCCCCGCAGTCGGGCGAGAGTTTTGTGAACCCCGAGGTGTCCAGCCATATGTCCCTCGTGTGCTAACAGCACCAGGGCCTCCCTCAAATCTTGGGGCACTACCACCTGTAGAACATCACTCCCATCACTCTCTCTCGACCTGCGGTGTAACACCCCCTTCTGCAGCAGGAACTCCTCTATTCCCCTTATCTCCTTTCCCACCTTAGCAAAATAAGAGGCCAATTCTGGGTCCCCTTTCTGTCCCTTGATGAGCAACGCCGGCTCAATACAAGTAAGGTTGGACGGGACCACAGGATCTGTCGGCAGGGGCGGTACCGACACTTCCCTGGTTCTGTCCCGGGGCTTGAGGCGTGGTGTGGACTCATCCACCATTTCCTCATCGGCCAAAATGGGTGGGCCCTCCAGGTGGGCCTCACCCGTCAAACAGTCACCAGACAAGGGAACAGCCTGTTCCCTGTCTCCGGTACACTCCGCAGGGGTGGGAGTCTCCAACTCCCCCGCAGAGTTGGAAGTCTCTCCTCCCTCGGAGGTGACCCCCAACAAACTGTCTGACACACCAGGCTGGAGTCCGGACTGAGTACCGAGACCCACAGCCTCACAACCAGGAAACATCACCGCTTGGATGCTTCCTCCGAGGTTCCCCGCAGAGTGAGGAATACCAGCACAAGACTCCTCTACCCTCAACACTCCTTCCTCACCCTCGGCGACAACCTCTACCGAGTCAGATGCTTCTATGGGTGGCTCTGCAGCGCGGCAGTCAGCCCCCACACCTTGACTCACTGCAGAGCCCGGCTCTGGCTCAACCAGTTCACAGACACTGCTCTCTCTTGTTGGTGACTCTGCTAAGTCGCAGTCAGCCCCTAGAATAGCAGCCGGTTCCATCCGTCTAGCCTGAGACCGGGTGACAACACCAACAACCTCCTCCTCACTGCCCTCCATCACAGGTGACCCTGCCTCATTGCAGTCGGCCCCTAGAGCGGCAGCTTCCTCCTCACCACTGTTCTCCTCTTCCGGTAGCCCCGCTCTATCGCAGTCGGCTCCAGGAGCAACAGCCTGCGTCACCCGCTCGGTCTACGACCGGGTGACAACAACAACAGGGTCGGGCACACTATGCCCCGACACCTCAGAAGCCTCACCTCCCGTAGGGGTGGGCACCCAAACTCTCCCTCCTGCTAGGTTATTCCCTAGCAGGAAATCAACACCTGCCACAGGCAATTATTCCGCCACTGCCACTTGAGCCGAATAGGTGATCAGTGGACACGACAGCTTCACCTCAGCCGTCACAAACTTCTCGACAGCGTTGAGGCCCCTACACAACACTGCCTTTGAAGAAGTCACCCTAGTCCCGGTGACATTTCGGCACACGGACTGTTGTGCGCCAGTGTCTCGCAAGACAGTGACAGGATACTCGCTCCCGTCAATTTCGACAGTGCCCCCACACAGAAATGGACGACACCAGTCCATCTCCGAGTCAGCTGGAGTCACAGAAGCAACAACAGGGGGGGGTAACAGGTGAAACCGCCTGAACCCCCTCCTCACAATCCAACACAGGCCTATCAAAAGCTTTATCTCCTTCGTGATCCTTAGGAGCGAGCAGCCTCTCCTCACGACCCTGGTCAGGCCACATCAGCAAGGCAACTGGTTTCTGGGGTGTCTTGGAGGGGCCCGCTGTCATAAGTTTGGGACATTGAGATCGAAAATGCCCCTTGGCATGGCAGTTATAGCACGTAGGTTGGTTATCGTACTTTGGAGTACCAAGGGTCATCTTTCCTCCTGACCCTCCTTTTGGCCCTGAAGGGACAGCGGGGGATTGAGACTTAACGAACCCGCTCTTATTGCCAAAGCCGTGGCTACGGGGAGGGGAACGTGGAGCACCAGAACCAGCACTACCACCGCCCCCTGGCCCTCGTGGTCCTCCCTCCTTAAATCCACCGCCAGCACGAGGCTTCGAGCGATGGGCTAACACATGGTCGTCAGCCCAGGTGGCAGCCTCCTACAGCGTCTTAAAACGCTTCTCCCGCAGGAGAGGCACCAGTTCCTTGTCAGCAGCATTTATAAACTGCTCCATCACCATCAACTCCTCCAGGTCGCGGAGAGTATCCACTCCCTCACTCATGATCCATCTCTTAAATGCCTGCTCTAAATTGCGGGCACACTCGAGGTAAGAATCTCCGGGTCTCTTTTTTCCACCTCTGAACCTTAAGCGATAGGCTTCGGGCCGCAGCTCGTAAGCCCGCAAAGTGTCAGCCTTAAAATCCTCGTAACTTTCTAAATCTTCAACCAACATATTGTCGTATGCCTCCAATGCCCTGCCTTTCAGCTTATTGGCCACAAGGCCAACCCATCTTCCTTCTGGCCAACCAAACTCAGCCGCCTTCTTCTCAAACCTTCTGAACCATTCTGCAACCCTCTGCTCGTCAAAGTCAGGAATGAGCTGCAGACTCCTTCCATCTGGCGCTCAACTGAGTTCTCTCCTTCTCCTCCCTTATGAGTTAAGTTGGCCCCAAATCTAGATCTTTCCCATTCAAATTCTCTATGTTTCTCTACCTCCAACCTTCTAACTTCTAGGTCTAATCTTCTTGCTTCATTCCTCTCTTCAACTTCCAACCTTCTAGCCTCTCTCCTCTCTTCGGCTTCTAATTCCACTCTTTTGGCTTCGTTCGCAGCTTCTATCTCCATCCTCTTTATTTCTAATTGGAATCTCAATTCCTCCGCCATTCCGACGGACTGGAGACAGTCAGCAACACTGGCAGCTGGGCTCACTCTCCTTGAGCCCATTACGTTCTCAAAAGAACCAACACGACCCGTTATATGTTGCAAGGGCTGTTCAGGCACTTCCTGAGCAAAATACAATCGTCCTGTAGTACTATGCTCACTAACAGGACTAACAGGCCGATCTTCACCTAGGCATGGCTGTTCACTAACGCCACGTACAGGACTGGCTCGGGCCGAGCCATCCCCAAAGGAAGTAATTACATCACGGTTGTCTTCCATCGTTACAGTGTGTGTGGGCTCACACTAACAACACACTAACACTGCTTTCCTACTCACTGTAATTCTTTAGAATCCTGACGAGGTCGCCAATTTTGTTACGGTCACACCGTAACGGACACGGTTCTTATGCCCTAGTGCCGGGGGTCCACTTATGAACAACCCAGTCACAACCACGTTACGGGCGTGTACGCCCGTGCTGATGTTTATACGTCCTTTTAACCCACCAAAGGACAAGGAAAGTCGACTATCCCGTAGGACTAGTCACTCCGAGTGTCACACGCCGGTGGCTGGACAATAGGCTTTAAACAAGAAGTGCCTGGTTAAGGAACCTATGCATTCTTAGTCCCCAAACACAGCATCGACAGCCACCCCGTTAACGTTAAGAGGTCGCCAGTTCTTTTAACCCTCCAAAGAACAAGGAATCTCCCTTATGTAACCACCTTCTCCTCCTTACATTCTAAAGAGACTTACAGTGAGCACGAGATTACAGTGCCTAGACAAGGAGCTATCGCTCCAATCAGAATACCGCCCACAAGGTGTCTTTCCACCCACTTCTGGTTGAATAATAACTCCTCTCGACTCTAGTAACACCCTGCAAAGTAGCCTCCCGCGAAGGGACTCCGTACAGTGCGTTATATGAGTCGTAATTAATTAACACTAATACGGGATTACTCCTCGTCTGTGTTATCACACAAGAGGCCCCAGATGATAGGCTCTCTCTCTCTCTCTCTCTCTCACAATGAGGACAACGAAGACAACGCCTACAAACGCAGACAACGCCGAAAACGCAGACAACGCCGACAACGCCGAAAACGCAGACAACGCCGACAAAACGCAGACAACGCCAAAACTACTTCCCCGAGACTGAACAGTCTGACAAAATTCTAGGTGGAGTTCACCGCTAGCTAGGTGTTAATTATACTGTCACCACACTCGTCTCAGTGCTCTGGCTTGTAACCGTTTCCTCTACAGACAGGGCCTTACTGTCTAGCTACACAAATATACCTCTTATCTAACAGGCCGATCGAATAACCCACTCCCTTAAATATGAGGAGATTACAGACAAAATAATGCCAATTTGTGGGGAGCTCAGAGCGCGAGATGTTCTTGGTGACGGCTAGCGGGTAACTGACTCTCTCACGGCATCTCGTCAAGCTCGCAGCTCCCCGAGCTGAGATGCCATGTCGTACGATGAGCACACCGGATTCCCCCCACACTGCGCCATCTCGAAACATAGTCTAATAAGACTCTCTTTCACAAAATCATTGCTCCGCTCATAAGCAACCCAGAACAATGACAAACATACGAGAGGATGCAGAAAGGAATTGTCTACAAGATAGGATACCTTGCAACACAAAAAAGAAAGAGGGAAAATCAGGAAAATTAGGAGAACGAAGAGAAGATAAAACATTTAACAAGCCTCGCCTTAATACGCGCTGGCAACTCATCTCTCTCACTCTCCCGCCACGCCTGGCTACGTGACCTTGAGATACACTTCCCGCGCATTTCCTCTCTCTACCTCCACGTCTGGTCTTGGCTGCGTGATTTGCAAACAAAAGGCGTAACACACAGACATGTCACGTAGACACGTCTCCAACACCTCCCGTTCTTTCTCGCCACATACTCTGCCTCCCCACTAACACAAAGAATGTAACTCTCTTCCATGCCCAGCCGCACCCAGCTGACACAAAGTACACTCCCACGTATGTGGAAAGCACACACCCTCTACGACACCTCGCATGCCTTTCCACTCCTTCTCCTCAGAAAAACTTCAATCTCATTCCTTTGTCTGACTCACGCCTTCTCCAGCCTAACATTCTTCCTTCTCGCTCTCAGGGAATCTTCATTCCTCTGCGGGGCTTGACCCCCATCTTCACCAGACGATGTTATGGTGACGGGCGGGGCCCGCAACAATATATATATATATATATATATATATATATATATATATATATATATATATATATATATATATATATATATATATACATATATATATATATATATATATATATATATATATATATATATATATATATATATATATATATATATATATATATATATATATATATATATATATTTGACGTGTGCAATTCATGTAAAGTGTACTAAGTGATTTTATTTAGTTGCAAAACTCATGACATTATCAGAGTGACTACGTATAATTCGTTTATACAATTTTGCATAATATCTAATTTAATGCTCAATCTTCTCAATGCTATAGTAACTTTGTTTCATTGAGCTGATGAATATGCGATATAGCAAAATATGACACTAAGGTCAGTCCGTGGCACAATTTACGTGTCCCAATGTTCTCAATAGGCTGTCCCATTCTGCTCCGTCTATGGGGCAGATTGGAACAGTTCACACATTTTTGTGTTCGTATGTTTCAGGCCAAGGATTACAAAGTATCTTGAATGTTTTTTTTTATATTAAATCATTAACAAATAATAATTGAATTGATTGCCACAACTGGTTTTGGTTTTTCTTTATACGGCTTCTGAAGACTAAAAATTGTTAATATCGTCCCAATGGCTCCTACCCCGCTCTCCTAAAATTTCAATCACAATAGAGGAACCATAGATTAATTACCAGTAAGTGAAGACAATATATTAGTTAAAGCCTATTATAAATATTGAAAACATATTAGGAGTTTATTACCAGTATCTAATTACAGTTATTGTAGCCTATTACCAGTATTTGAAGATATTAATTATAGCTCCCCAGCCAGCACATACACATGGGGCCCACATGGGTTTTTCATGGGTAATGGTTGGATTGGTGGGCATGGGTAGGGGATGGGGAAATGTATTGTTTTCATATGGGATTCAGTTAAGTTTCCCACATTATAAAACATTTTTCTATAGTGTTATAACAGCACGGAAAATTGTCTGAACGACCGAGAAAATAAACTTAGTGATGAATATAAAAAAAACATGTACACGTGATTTGGCAGATATATGATT
The DNA here is from genome assembly GCA_036785275.1 of Cancer borealis. Lineage (NCBI taxonomy): Eukaryota > Metazoa > Arthropoda > Malacostraca > Decapoda > Cancridae > Cancer > Cancer borealis. Next base: position 56,865 of record JAXIVD010001046.1, read on the forward strand.
CGTGGGTACAACGTGGGATCTATGTGGATTTCCCACACATATTAATTTTTTCATTAATACTGCAACAGTGAAATATATTGTCAGAACTATTATAAAATTATCTTGGAAGCATGCAATTCCTTTAAAATGTATATGTTGTCTGGCGGATGAATATGGGTGCAACATAGGATCCATATGGCCTTCCCACAATGGTATATTACAACTGTACGAGTGCTTAATTGTTTTTGTAGGCAAGAGAAGCAGGCAATTGGTGCAGACTGTAATTGAATCACTGCTCATTATAGCCTTTTTATCATTTTACACTCCATTACAACACTGCCTACTGTACCCTGGCCTCCATGTTCCTAATCATTACATACTCATATTCATCATCCTGTAATACCATCAATCACCATTCATTAACTCACTAATATCAAATTCAAGCTTTTAATATGTAGACCAGGAAAAAATTATATGAATTCAAATTTCCCGCAATATCTCGTGGTTAGAAAGATGTGCCATGATTGATTATTGGTTGTGCTGGGAGGGAGGTATAATCTGGCTTGTGATTGGCTGGCGGGATTTAAAAGCAGCCTTCAACCGGAGGATGACGTAGACGGTCCTATATAATAACTTTTTCTATGAATATAAGTGTTTTCCGCCATTCCAAGTGCATTAAAGTGTACATTAATACTTTATCTATTAGTGAGGGAAGCGGGGAGGAGATGAAAAAGGGCAAAGGTGATGAAATAAGATGACGTGTGAGGCAGACTGTTTTATAAAAAGTACTCCTTGCATAGCATCTTAAATAAACTAAATTGTGGTCTTATTTGTTGATTGCAGATGAATGTTCTTGGTGAAATTGGAGGGAGGAGCCTTGATGAATGTGTGAAGCAGAAAGACAGTCTACACCGGCCGACAGTCTAACCTGGGTGACTTCCAACCCAAGTCCAATCACAATATAAACACTGTCAATTTCATTTTACTTCCAAATTCATATTGTGTTTTTGAAGAGTTATGTTATTGGTGCCGGCTATCCACTTAAGATTAACTGGGATTCCTTTACAGAATGGCTGGATAAATCTTTGTGTTCTTCACACTCGGTCGAGTATAAAATATATTGTTATTTAGAGTAGGAAGAATTAGCTGAGGGGATGTTTGGAAGAGGTTATAAGTAGCATTGATATAAAACGTTACGTCACGATTGAAGCGAGCGATATAAAAGGGGCCGACCCAGAGTGGTTCACTCTCTCGCTCTCTGCCACTGCTTAAGCTACGGTCACACAAGGTATTGCTAACGTTAGCCTGGCTTCCGTTTTCCCTGGATTTACAGCGATACGACTAGCAGTCTAGTCACACACAAATAGAACCACTAACCTTGTGGAATCAGCTGATCATAACAACAATACAAGCTGTTATGGAGGAAGCACTTCTATTCTTCTTCTTCTGCTCATGAACATTTTCCATGAGACTTATAATAGCGTCATGGGACCAATGAACTGAACTATTTATGTTGGTGGCCATTGTAAAGGTTTGTTTTGGTCTTCCTCTTCTTCTTCTTCTTGTGACCTCTTTCGCCCTTGATCTTGTCATGCGATAAGTAGATGCTATATTTGCATAAATTTTTAATTTATATTTGGGTGTTTTCTTGTATTGTCGTCTATCCAATTTTTCTCATACTCATAATACGTCATTGAAAAAAGATGTGCAATATTTTTTTTGTTGCATATATACTGAATAAACGACAGTCTCAACTCAGACCTCCTGTGACATCAAGATCAAGATCAAGATCCGCTAGCGCTAGCAAAACATGCCAGTGAAGACCGTCCTTACCGCTAGCTCGGTGCAGCAAGAATCAGTAGCCAATACAATTCAAATGGCTGGCCAATCCAGCCATAACCCCAGATCAATCGATATCAATAGCTAGTGTGACCACGCCTTTAAGGAAGATAAGGTGATCCGTGTGTTCCTAAGGATTTGAAACACCACGTGGAACATTTTTTGACATTCTTATTTAACATGAAACTGTCCTCCGGAAGCCAGGAGGACCAGCATGCGCCTGTCTGTTGGCTGTTGGCTATCTGTGTTTGATGTTTCTGTCCTGACGAGGTTATGTAGCAGAAGGTGGCAAGCACACACGGACGCCACCGCATGGTTCAGTTGAATGTTCGACCTCTTCACTAGTCCCCCCACATATGTTAGGTAGGATTAGTTAGGTATGTTTCATGTGTATGTTAATGTCTCGTGTGTGGTAAGAGGTACAGTTTCATGTGTATGTTAATGTCTCGTGTGTGATAAGGTATACAGTTTATTAAGAGCACCACCACGAATTCAGCAAGCTTTGTTATCACTGCTTAAACCAAGTAAATCCTATTTATTTATTTTTTACTCTTTTCCTTTCATATGCCCAGGGAAGGACCTTGTAGAGTGTGGTAATTAGTACAGTTGCTGGCAACCAGTACATATGGTGGTAGCAGTGTAGATGCAACTACGTGTAGTGCTTCGAAGCTTTGAAGCCAGCCGGTGCTCCGAAGCTCCGTCGCGGGTTTGTGAAGCACCGGTACAAGGGAGCACTACCTTTCTGGCCACGTCACCGTGGCCACGCCGACCGAGGGCTATATAACAGGGCTAAGCAGCGGCAGCGACACATTTCTGCAGCTACACTTGCTGCGACACACACTGCACCCTGCTACAGCCCGAGTCGCTTGCCCCGCCTCTCCACGACCTGGCCTGCTGCCTCGCCGCACCACGTCCTGAGTCACTGCTATACCTCACGACACGCTGGAATACGAGAGCAGACGTTGGGTCGCTGCCTTGCCTCACCACGCCCTGGGACGCTGCCTCGTCTCACCACGCACTGGACCTCTGTTAAGCACGTCTCGTTTCCAGTGTGGTACTTCATTTGTTGACTTGTGTTTCTTGGGTGATTAAAGGGTTAAAAACATACATGTACGTTTACAGACCCCATTTGTGCCTCCACATACGCATCAGCCCACGTTGTCCGAAGGTCGCTACGTAGTGTGAGGTCACTGCCTGGTGTGCTAGTTAGGTAGGTAGTTAGGACCACCCTGCAGTTAATGTTTTTCTCTTACAGAGTAGTGATTAGTGATTGGTGATTGGGATATTTACGTAGTGTTAATAGTGATACATGGTGGGGTTATTTAAGTGTTAGTGGTATTATTAGTTATGATATTCAAAGTAGCGATCGTAGGGCATAGCCAAGTGCCGCTCAAAGTCTCCTCTGCGGGCACGGGTCCTCAGGTTGTTAAGTGAGTCGCGACCTTCGGGTCGGCAGGCGCCGTTTCCACCAGCCGCACCCACGTGAGTGCGGCTTGATAAATCTAAAAAGGGGTGTAGATATGTATTTTTTTTTTTTTTTTTCTCTCTTTATTTTAACTTTTGATGATGGTGATTAAGAATTGACTTACCGGTTAGATTTGAGAGAGAGGAAGAGGATTTCTTATCTTAGGTTGTGTGGATCCCCCGCAATAAATTATAATTATGACTTCTGAGATGGATTTGTTAGATGAGTCGTTGATTTCCCTGAAGGAAGTAATAGAAGGAATCGTGGATGAACACGCGACTGGTGGAACAATGAAACAGGAATGTCCAGACGTAGGGCATCTTAAATCAGTTCATTGTGGAAGATGAAATCCTTTACTATTCGAAACAAAAGAAAGATAATACCTTGCTCTATTTGTTGGTGGTGCCCACGGTGATGAAAAAGAAAGCCCTTATTAATTTTTTATATTTTTTAAATTTAAAAATCGAACAAGTCTGAAGAGGTAGTTATGGGTATTAGATCATATGTAGGGGACTATGGGGTGCCGAGGACACTCCTAGCCTGTGAATTCCGTTCCCACCTGATGGCGGATTTCTGTCAGGCCCACGGAATTAATCGAGTCTACTCCACCCCATACCATCCTCAAGGAAACTCCATCACCGAACGTCTACATCGAACTCTTAAGTCGGTGTTAGCGAGTTTAAGCAAGGGACAACCAACTAAGTGGCCCGATTATCTCACTCAGTGTCAGCAAATACTTAACGCTGCCGTGCATGAGACCACAGGAGAGCAACCACACTACCTGATGTTCAATCGCCATGCTCCTAGATTTGTAGGACCGACTCTACCACAAGTGGACGATAACATAAACATTAGTATCGCTCTTGATGTGGTGAAGCAAACCTCCCGTGATAACAGTAGGAAGTGGTTGACGCGAGCAAATATGGGTAGAAAAGATCAAACCGTATATGTTGGTGATCTTGTGTGGGTAAAAAAGGAACAGGTTAGCTCTTCTATAGAAAGGAAACTTGGTATCTAGTGGATTGGCCCATTTAAAGTAAAGAAAGTGGCGCAGGGAGGAGTGTCATATGAACTTGAAAATACTTTCAATGGCGACACAATCCACCGTGCCGCGGACAAACTAAAACGATTCGTGGGTGATGGAGGTTACGTAGTAGACATGAGCGAGGTCGTGTTGACCTCCGAGGATGAGGATGACACTAAGGAACCGCGCGAAGCCCGACAACGATGGCCTATGAGGAGATTTATAGAGGAATGTTAAGTGGGAAAGCTGATAGTAAACAGATCCCTGGGTGGATAAAGGAACCTGGTTACTGCCCATAAATTCTTTTGCAGCTGAGAGGGGATGCCGAGCTGATACACTGGTCCCGCAGCTGAAGCAGAGATCACCGCAATCCTGGGGGCTCTGGAGTCTGTCCCAGGGAAAGGACCTGATCACCACCCTGCTCGGCCTGCCAGGACTAGTGGGAGTTGGGCTCACCTGTTCCGACCACGACGAGGAGGTCGGGTCTCCTCTGACTCGTAGTTGTGGAAAAGACGGAAGTGGGTAAAGGAAGGAAGAAAAGGAGTGTGGAGACATGGAACAACAGAAAAATGTGGAAGAAAACAGGCTTTGTTAAATTTATAATACTGTCAACTTTCGTTACATTTACAAGAGAGAGAATACAAGGATTTTTTTTTTTTTTTTTAAGAGGAAAGCCGTGTACTGGTGCCCGGCTGTCCAACTAAGGTTAACTGGGATTCCTTTACAGAATCGCTGGATAAATAGTTGTGTTCTTCACACTCGGTTGACTATTAAATATATTGTTATTTTTAGAGTAGGAAGAATTAGCTGAGGGGATGTTAGGATGAGGTTATAAGTAGCATTGATATAAATTCGTGACGTCATGATTGAAGCGAGCGATATAAAAGGGACCGGCCCAGAGTGGTTCACTCTCTCGCTCTCAGCCACTGCTTAAGGAAGGTAAGGTGATCCGTGTGTTCCTAAGGATTTGAAACACCACGTGGCACATTTTTTGACATTCTTATTTAACATGGAACTGTCCTCCGGATACAGGAAGCCAGGAGGACCAGCACACGCCTGTCTGTTTGTTGTTGGCTGTCTGTGTTTGATGTTCCTGTCCTGACGAGGCTGTGTAGCAGAAGGTGGCAAGCATACACGGACGCAACCGCATGGTTCAGTTGAGTGTTCGGCCTCTTTACTAGTCCCCCCACATATGTTAGGTAGGATTAATTAGGTGTATTTCATGTGTATGTTAATGTCTCGTGTGTGGTAAGAGTTATTGTTTCATGTGCATGTTAATGTCTCGTGTGTGTTAAGGTATGCAGTTTTGTAAGAGCACCACCATGAATTCAGCAAGCTTTGTTATCACTGCTTAAACCAAGTAAATCCTGTTTATTTTGTTTTTATTTTTCTTTCATATGCCCAGGGAAGGACCTAGTAGAGTGTGGTAATTAGTACAGTTGGTAGCAACCAGTACATTAATGTGGAAAATACAATTGTAATTCCATTTTGAAGTACATATATAGCAATAAAGTTAAGTTGAATTGTTTGATTATTATTCACGTAACTTTGAGATAAGTATATGACCATTGAATCAATGGCCATGTTACCATTGATAAAGGGCTTTTGACATAGTCACTGTAAAACAGAAAGCAGTGGAAGTCTTCTACATTATACGAGTATACCCATACCCCTGTCCTCCAATGAAACAGTGATGTTAGTGTTTAAAAGTACATACAGCATATCTAGAGTTTTCTCTGACGTTCACTTTCTGTTGAATTGCCTAAAGCCCAATAGCAATGCCATTGATATTGGGCTTTAGGCAATTTTCGATCACAATATTATTTCTGTTACCTGTCCTATCACTCCAGTGCGGTCTCAGGACCTGCCTAAGCAGAGATGCTTCTGGCATTTCAACTCTGTTAAGTGGGAGGACTTGAGGCACTATTCTGATTTTCCTTGGGATGATTATTGCTTCCATGTCAGAGATCCTTCTCTTTGTGCCGAGCGCATAACAGAGGTGATTATCTCTGTCATGGAGCTATACATTCCTCATACTTTCTCTAATACTAAAGCCAAAAAGCCCTGGTATAACTCTGCTTGTTCTCGTGCTATCAATGATAGAGAGGCGGCTCACAAACGGTACCGTAGCCATCCATCTGCTGAAACTCATGCCCTATATATTTCTGCCCGTAATCATGCCAAATCTATTCTCCAACTTACTAAATATTCTTTCATTAATAGAAAATGTCTAAATCTTTCCAACTCTAACTCTTCTCGTGGTTTCTGTCATCTAGCCAATAATATCTCTAACAATTTTACTTCTTCATCTTTCCCTCCTTTACTTTAACCAGATGGCCTCATAGCTGTCTCTTGTTTCTCTAAAGCTGAACTCTTCGCTCAAACCTTTGCTACCAACTCTACTTTGAATGATACTGGGCATATTCCTCCTACTCCTCCACCCTCTGACTACTTCATCCCTAAAAGCTTTGATTTCCTGCCTTTCAAAAGCCTTTCTTTAACAAGAAGATAATGAGGCATCTATCAGCTCACAACCTCTCTGATTGCCAGTATGGTTTCCGTAAGGGCCGATCTAATGGTGACTTTCTTGCTTTACTAACTGATTCTTGGTCATCCTCTTTTAATCTGGCCTAAATCTTTAATATCTAAACTACCTTCTTACGGATTCTATCCTTCTCGCTGTACCTTCATCTCCAGTTTCCTTTCCGACCGGTCTATTGCTGCTGTAGTGGACGGTCACTGTTCTTCTCCTAAAACTATCAATAGTGGTGTTCCTCAGGGTTCTGTCCTATCACTCACTCTCTTTCTATTATTCATCAATGATCTCTGAATCTGACTCAATGTCCTATCCACTCCTATGCTGATGACACCTTCTTGCATTTTTCAACGTCGTGCAACAGACGCCCAACCCAAAAAGAATTAAATGACTCAAGGCGAGATGCTATATACGCTTAACTTCTGATCTTTCACTAGTTTCTGGTTGGGACAGAGCAAACCTTATTTTGTTCAATGCCTCAAAAACTCAATTTCTACAACTATCTACTCGACATAACCTTACAGATAACTATCCTCTCTTCTTCAACGACACTCAACTTCCCCTATCCTCCACATTAAACACACTCGGTCTAACCTTTACTAAAAATCTAAACTGGCGATTTCATATATCTATGCTAAATCAGCTTCAAAAAAGTTAGGTGTCCTATGGCGTCTGCGTCCATTTTTCTGTCCCTCTCAGCTACTTGCTCTGTACAGGGGCCTTATCCGCCCATGTAGGGAGTTTGGCTCTCATGTCTTGGGGACTCAACTCATACAGCTCTTTTAAACAGGGTGGAGTCTAAAGCTTTTCGCCTAATCAACTCTCCTCCTCTAACTGACTGTCTTGACTCTTTAAGTCACCGCCGCAATGTTGCATCTTTATCTATCTGCCGTGAGTTAACACACAGAGCTCTGTTGTACAGTGGATAAACAGAGTGGGACAGAGGGTGCCAGGGCCATAAACCAGATGTAGGACGAGGGGAGAAAGAGAAAGTTTCAAGTGTCTTTGTCGGACGGTGGGGAAAGGAACAAGGGAAAAGTCGGTTGAGTGCCAGCCGTTATAGAAGTAAACTTTATGGAATCGAAAGAGACAGAACTTTATGAAATTGTTTAAGAGACATAGCCTTAAATTTTGAATTTTAGGAATCTACAGACGCTGTGACTGGAGAGAATAGTAACTGCCAAGCTTTTGAAAATCAGAGAGACTGCATTAGAGACAGATTCACCCTGACTTACTAGGAGATTCACCCTGACTTACTATGAGGAGGTTCACCCAACTCAGCTCCCAATGGGGCTAGGATATTGGGGTAAGTGGAAGCTCTCTTTTAATGCAGTCTTAAAAGCAGCCATAGGATGTTAGTGTTAGGATTTTATTTTATGTATGATTTGCCATTTAAAATGTATTGCTCCGTGATTACTTTAAAATGTATTGCTCCGTGATTACTTTAAAATGTATTGCTCCGTGATTACTTTAAAATGTATTGCTCCGTGATTACTTTAAAATGTATTGCTCCGTGATTACTTTATAATGTATTGCTCCGTGATTACTTTAAAATGTGTTGCTCCGTGACTATTTTTATTATGTGTGGCTCCATGATTATGAATATTTTTATAAGCTCCTAAAAGAATTACTTATGTGCTTGATTATATATGTGTCAAAGTAAGGAGGAAGGATGATGTTGCTATACAACAGAAGGAGCAAGGAAAGAAATTAGAAGAATTACTTATGTGCTTGATTATGTATGTGTCAAGGCAAGAAGATAGGATGATGTTATTATATGACAAAAGGTGCAAGGGAAGATTATTTGTTAATTAAAATTATAGAAAACGGAAAGATTTTCAATGACAATCATTTTAGAAGTTACTGTTCTGTAACCCCGTGACCAAAGAATAAGTTGATTAACGGAACACAAAAACGTTGCAATAACGAGCAATGAAATTGGTGGCAGCGGTGGGATTTATTGCAACATTGATATTATTGCAACATTGATTATATTGCAACATTGTATATATTGCAAATTTATTTATATACTAACATTGCAACATTGCAGAAATTGCAACACTGCATACATTGTTAGATAGATTTTGCAACCCTGTATAAATTGTTAGATGGATTAATAGATTGCAAGCAATCGTGAAATTGAAGACAAAAGAAAAATATAATTTTCTTTGCAATTTCAACCTAGTTTGAATTTGTATGATTCTTTGTGACTTATATGAGACGCATTAATCCTGGATTGTTAAAACCGGGCAGTTTTGAAAAAAATATATATTGAGGTTCAGAGAATGAAACCACATTAACTTTTGATCTTGTGTTGCAAGAAAACTTTAGAGAAATGACTCAAGCACAATCACTTGGCAGCATCAGCACCTATTTTAGTAAGGATGATATTGTAGAGGCAATTACAGATAATGAAAGGAAGAATTTTAATAACATTATCGCATTACCGTATTTTGTGGAGGCAGTGAACCAAGCCTTATGCACGAGTTGTCATCTGTTACTCGTAGACCGAAAGAGATATTAACTGAACTCTACATCAAAATTGAAGGCATTGTTGAGCAGTTAGAATCATTTAAGCCTACAGGCAAGGAAGTTTATAATGATATGTTTGTTTCCATTATTATAAATGCATTACTCAAAGACTTCTCAAACGTTTTAACAGAAGCTGATATGAAAATTCCTTTGACTGTCTATAAAAAGGCATTAACATATGTAGCCTCACATCCAAGCCCTCAGCTTACGGATGTTGCAATAAGGAAAGAAATGAGTAAGGGTATTCCAGTAAATTCCATCACCTCACAGGAAACGCTTGTCTATCAGATACCAACAGGAAGAGATGAGACTTATTGTCAGAGAAGTGAGATAATCAGTCACGACACACAACACTGTCAAGCCTCAGTGTCATCGATTTGGTCATAATTCTAGGTGCCGATTCATCTATGGTAGTTATAAGAGCAGTGAAGGAAGATCAGGCCACGTATTTATTTAAAAGAAACTAGTAGATAAAAATAGTAACGAGCAATTAGCATTAATTGATACTGGAGCAGAAGTCTCTATAATAGGAGCTGAATTAGCGAGAGCATTAAGAGAAATTAAAATAATTCAAGATTTAACCACAATCCGTAACGCAAGTGGAAATGTTATGGCCACTGCAGGAAAGACACGATTAACACTAAAAATAGGAGGAAGAAATTATATTCATGAATTAATTATTAATAAAGAAAGAGAATTAACTTCACAATTGATATTAGGCTGGCATTTTATGAAAAGGTACGATGTGAAATTTCAGACTAACCCACTGAAGCTCTATATTGAAAGAAATAATTAAATACAGTTGAAATACCGTTAGAACATGCACTGCATATACCGAAAGAAAATAAACACGCCACGAAAAGAGATTATAGAGAATAGTAAATGCAAGTGTTCAGTAGCAGATGCAACAGTATTAGAAGAAGAAAATATAAGTTTTATAGAACTGGAAACCAGTTTAGTGGATTATTATACAACTATTTTGAGAAAATATAAGTTTTATTGTACTAGAGACTTGTCTAGTGGATTATGATATAGCTTTTTTGAGCCAGTAGTAGAAAATGCTGGATCTCACACATTGTGTCCGGGGATACAGAAATTAGAATCTGATAGAGAAAATTAAAAACCTAGATTCATTATACACTATATGAATGTGACTAATGAGAAAATTGAGCGAGAACCAAGGAGAACCTTAGGATTTGTTCAGCCATGTAATAAAAAATATTTGCCAGTTGATCAGTGTTATAATATGAATACCTTAACAGAAAAAATTAAGGAAGAACAACAAAATTGTCTTTTTCAGACAATAGATGACATGTTTCCTGTAAACAGTAATGAAAATAAGATCCTAAAGGGACTTATTATGAAATATCCACCAGTCTTTGCAAACGATGATGATCCTCCAAGTGTAACTCCATTTTATCATCATACTATCAAACTAGAGTCAACCCCTAAGCCTAGGTAGCCATACCCTGTTCCAGTTGTTACCATGAAAAAGTAAAAAACAAAATAAAATAATGGAAAATCATGGAATAAGAAGACCTTCAAGATCATCTTTTCAGTCACCCTTGGTGTCATTAATAAAAAAGGATTGGAAATTATGATTTTGTATAGATAGAGTTCAGGAATTTAAATACTCATGTTATGAATGATTCATATCCCTTACCTAACATAAAGCCATATACACAGGTATACTTAGATGACATTATAATTCAAGGTATAGATTTGATGGATAATATAGATAATCTTGAAAGGATATTCCTTAGACTCCAGGAATCAAAATTAAAAGTGAATTTAGGGAAATGCACTTTCTTTACGACAAGTGTAAAATATCTAGGACATATCATCTCCGCAGAAGAATTAAAACCTCAGCCAAATATAATAGAAGCAGTAAATAAGAGGTCCACACCCAGTAAAAGTAATTACAGTAAAAGAATTTGTCATTTTGGGGGTGATTAACAACTATAGAAAATTCACACAAGGTTATGCTGGGATGGCAGCTCTCATAAATAAACTTACAGAAGGTCACAAGAATTAAAAAAATACATAGAATGGAATAATGAAGCTGAAGAAGCATTTGTTAAACTCAAAAGAGTATTGTCCGAGCAAATAAGTTTTTTTTTCTGATTTTGAAAAAAAACATTTTATGTTATCACGGATGCTTCTAATATTACAATTGATGGTGTTCTACGACAAAGGGATGAATATGATAATCGGAGACCACTTACGTTTTTTGCCAGAAAATTAAATATGGCTGATATTAATTATAGAACTATTGAAAAAGAAGCACTAGCATTTGTGTATGGTCTGAAAATAAACAGGACATTATGTCTAAGATTTCTTATATTGGTTCACACTGATCACCGACCCTTGGTATGGTTATTATATACATCTAATGCGAACAGTAAAATTGCTAGATGGCAATTATTAGTAGCTGAATATGATATTAAAGTGGAATATATCCCCGGTAAGGAAAATAAGGTAGCTGACTGTTACTCAAGATTAAGGCATCACAAGGATAGCCTAGAAGATAATGATGATATTAATGAGTTATTGGAAAATGAAAATATATGTGTAGTAACAGAAGAAAAAGCAGATATGTATCTAGAATGGGATCTAGAATAGTTATTATGAGATTACAAGATGAAGATGAGTATTACGAATTATTGAAACAATTATTGTGAGATTACAGGATGAAGATGAGTATTATGAATTATTGAAACAATTATTGTGAGATTACGAGATGAAGATGAGTATTATGAATCATAGAAACAATTATTGTGAGATTACAAGATGAAGATGAGTATTATGAATTATTGAGACAATTATTGTGAGATTACAAGATGAAGATGAGTATTATGGATTATTGAGACAATTATTATGAGTTTTCAAGATGAAAATGAGTATTATGGATAATTGCAACAATTGTTAAAGGAAGGTTATGATGTCGACACAATTAAGAAAGAGTTAAGTAAGCACAAAAAGGAAGTTGGAAAATTGAATTTAGAAATGATTGTGGATAATAATATTTTATATAGATCGAGTAAAAAAAAAAAATTTTTGGTGAAATGACTAGACAGATTGTAATGCCTAATTCTTATAAACATCAAGCTTTGAAACTGGCACATTCTATGCTACCTGCAGGGCATGGGGGTGTGCAAGTTACATTAGCAAGATGTCAAAAGATTTCATACTGGTACGGTATGAAAAAGGATGTTGAGAATTATTGCAAAGCATGTCTATATAATCGCTTTAAGCGACCTGGGGACGCTCCAGCACCAGAAGTTATCCGGATATACTAATGCCTTTTGAATGTGTACACATGAATTTATTTGGGCCCATAGGAAATCCATGAAAAAATATATAAATATTGTTTAATATTTATTGATGTGCATACAAGATATTTGGTTGCTGAACCGATTAAAACGGACAGTTGTGGAAGTAGCTCAAGTATTTTTTGAGTCAGTGGTATGTAAGCAAGGAATACCTAAGACCTTGGTTACAGACCAAAGTAAAGATTTTGTTAATGAAATATGAAAAGGAGTAGCTAAGTTGTTGCAAATGAAACATATAACAACCACTCCATACCATCCACAAACAAATGGCGTAATAGAGAGATGGTACTGTATTGAAGATATTACGCACTTTAGTGCAGGATAATGTTAGTATTTGGGGTACAATGTTCCCTATAGCTATTTTTGCCTATAACACTGCATTTCATAGAAGCCTCCAAGACAGTCCATTTTTCTTAATGTATCTTAGGGACCCTTGTTTCCCTTTTGAAATTATGAAAGAAGAGAAAACATGGTATAATATTGATGATTATAAAGAGGAAATGGCAAGTAAAGCTGATAGAGTTTATGCAAAAAGCAAACTATATTTAGAGGAAGCTTAAGAATGTTACAAAGAAAAAACATGAGAGCAAAGATAATAATAATTGAAATAGGAGACAGAATATATGTAAGACAAGTACCAAGAAAAGGGTTACCGTCAAAACTACAACCAGCCTACAATGGTCCATTCAGAGTGTTAGAAGAAGTGAGTGATGTAGTAATAAAAGGAAGAAATATTAGATCCGGTGATATAAAGACATTGCATACAGATAGAGTACGTGTTATATATGAAGATAATATTACACCACATTTAAATCCTAATGTGAAGAGAGTAAATCCAGTACATGACAATGGAGAAACAAGAGAGACAAGAATAAGCCTTCAACCCGTAGATCTATTTCCGCTTTTTCTAAGGATACAGATGATAATTCAGTGGATAATGCAGTTAATAATTCAATGGGGAGTGCATTAGGAAATTCAATTGAAGAGGATAAAGAACCTATAGAATATACATAAAAATGTATATTAGTAATTTATTATTATATTTCTTTTAAAATAAGTATTGATGATATCACTGAACCCATTAAAAGAGCTGAAAACCTTACAATCAATATTAATCGCAATTTTGATAGTGCAAAAGATAATGATTTTACAAGTGATTTAATTATGCGAAGTGATTGAATTATGTGACGTGTTTTGGATTTGATTCGAAGTTTAAGCAGTTACATTTGGCTGTGATTGATTACTTGATCCATATTTTAGGTTATTACTTAAATGATTCCAAGAGAAATAGACATACACGAGGTGTTGTACATATTATTGGATCAATTGCAAATGCTCACTTTGGTACAGCAACACAAGACCAAATAAATCAAATTAACGAGATATTGCAATCTCTTAATCAATTTACGGAAGAAGAAAGAAGAGTCCGCAATGTATACTCTCTTATTTGAATGTTACTCTAAGTGATTTAACAAAATGTACACCAAACATTAGATAAGCTGGAAACAACTACGAGTAGGACTGAAAAATATTTAATAAATTAAATAATACTACAACTGAATCAAATCAAGAAGTACTTATATTAGAAACGTTTCTACATGTACAATTAGCTATGTGTTATCTCTGAGGATCATATAAATTTAAGAATTGGGTTACAGACCATGTTGGAAAACCATGTTTCTCCTCACATTGTAACTAACACTATGTTATTGAAATTATTGGCTGATATTTCTGTAAAGATTATTGGTTTATTGTTCCCTCCTGAACCAAATTTTTTTAGGTTTACATAGAGCTGCTATTCGTGTTGCATATAAGACTGCATTAGATGGATTGAGTTTCTACTTACTTATTCCCTTCAGAGGTGATCCCATAGACACTTTTGATATAAAAAAAAAAGATTATTTACCATATCCTATTCCACATACTGATGCTATCGTGTTACATTATATATCAAAGCATTATTTGGTTATTAGTGAGTCAAGAACTCATAATTTTTTTGGATGATTTTAATGTATGTAGGAAATATGATGATTTATTGATTTGTCCACCAATGGGACCAGTTATTACAGAAATACTGATTTTTGTAGATTAGCATTGTTTCTTGAAAAACAATCTGTCTCTAACTGTGTAAAACACAATTTGTTTAGGAGTTTCCACCTATTTTTATCATATATTTGTAAGGATGGATATATGCAACCAGTAGATAGCAAGCCATACCCTTTCTCACTGCCTCTCCCCTTCACAACATGGGAACATGGATTTATCATGAATGTTACTAATATCACCCTACCCAGCAGTAATAGATTAGAACCTATATCTCTAAACGACTACATTGATCAGCTGCAGCCAATATTGAAGCAACAGGACACTGCCGCGGGACTTCCGGAGTGGACGAGAATGGGTATCAGTAGTAGTCAAAGTGCCAAAGTGGGGGTAATGGGGGGGTAAAATGGGGGTAACCAAAGTGGGGGGGTAAAATGGGGGTAACCAAAGTGGGGGGGTAAAATGGGGGGTTACCAAAGTGGGGGTAAAATGGGGGTAACCAAAGTGGGGGGGGTAAAATGGGGGTCACCAAAGTGAGGGTAAAATGGGGGTAACCAAAGTGGGGGTGTAAAATGGGGGTAACCAAAGTTGGGGTGGTGGTAAAATGGGTGTAACCAAAGTGGGGGGGACATCCTCTTCTTACACACACACACACACACACACACACACACACACACACACACACACACACACACACACACACCTGTTTCCTCCTCTTCCCATCTGATCTTGAAGTTTGATTAATGGACCTTGGGGGGTCCCCGCGGTGATCCGGTATCGCTAATGGCCTTTGGGGGATTCCGCTTGTTTTCAAGGAGTGTGTGTGTGTGTGTGTGTGTATGTGTGTGTGTGTGTGTGTGTGTGTGTGTGTGTGTGTGTGTGTGTGTGTGTGTGTGTGTGTGTGGTGAGCGGAATTGGGAGATATAAAGACGAACGCACTGATATAGTCATCTTTAACGAGACTTGGGGGTCCCCCGGCAGTGATCCGGTATCGCTAATGACCTTTGGGATGACCTTTGGGGGATTCCACTTGTTTTCAAGGAGTGTGTGTGTGTGTGTGTGTGTGTGTGTGTGTGTGTGTGTGTGTGTGTGTGTGTGTGTGTGTGTGTGTGTGTGTGTGTGTGTGTTTGTGTGGTGAGCGGAATTGGGAGATATAAAGACGAACGCACTGATATAGTCATCTTTAACGAGACTTGGGGGTCCCCCCGCAGTGATCCGGTATCGCTAATGACCTTTGGGATGACCTTTGGGGGATTCCACTTGTTTTCAAGAAGTGTGTGTGTGTGTGTGTGTGTGCGAGAGAGAGAGAGAGAGAGAGAGAGAGAGAGAGAGAGAGAGAGAGAGAGAGAGAGAGAGAGAGAGAGAGAGAGAGAGAGAGAGAGAGAGAGAGAGAGAGAAACCTATATATAAGGAACCGCTTTGACGCCAGGGGTCACAGAACGCTCTCGTTTTCATAGCCAGGGGTCACAGAACGCTCTCGTTTTCATAAACATGAAGAAACCCGTTAAGCGTTTTGAAGTACCAGTTCCATGTGTATCATATGCAGAAGCATCTGCGCCGGGTCATACATGTGTGCGTTGCATGTGCCAAAAATACTTCACCCTGTCATCGATACAACAACATAGAGCGAACTGCATTCCCAGGGGTCTCGGAATTGGATCCAAAGATATTACCAGAATTAATGGTGAGTACATAATAACATATATTATTGGACATGTTGTTTTATATGTTTGCTCTAAAAAACAGTAGCATCGTATTAGGCTGATGGTGGGGTGGGTGGGGGGGAGAGTGCAACTTATTCATTATCAACTTTTTCCTTTGCAGAAGAGGAATTCCTGTCTAGCCTCGAGAGGTCTGATGTTGAGTTTTCTCAACCGGGTTGCAGCGCAGAACCACGGACATGTCTCAATGATGAAGAGAGGTAAAACCAATGACAAGCCACAGCTCATTGTCTTCCGTAATGCAATAGCGTTTAATATGAGAAACATTCTTATATTTTAAGCGACACGATGAAATAGGTATGGGTAGAGAGGCTAATTTTTGTGTTTATTCCTCTTTCAAAGGACTACCTCCGATGCAGAAGGGTCTTTCAGGCTCAGTCAATGCCCCGTCTCGCCAGTGATTGGTAAAGGCCGGAAAAGGAAACGGACGAATACACATGGTGTGTTTCTGTTTTTATATTACACATGCATACACACACACACACACACACACACACACACACACACACACACACACACACACACACACACACACACACACGCACACACACACACACACACGCACACACACACACACACACACACACACACTGTGTTGTTTGTAATTAGATGCTTATATTAAGGACATATCCATTCAAAGGCAATATAATTGTATTGTTCCTCAGACGCCCGTGGAAAAAAGCAAGTTCATCGCGAGGATTCCCCACGACCAGGACCTAGTGGTTACAATTCAGGTTGACCAACAACACCCCCGTCATCGTGCGAAGATACAGATGATTGCCCGGGGACTAGTGGTTATAACCCTGGTCGTTCATCGCAAGCGCCAATTAGCGGTAAGTTTCTATTTACATATTTATTGAATAACAATCATGCTGTAATTAGTTGCCTATATGGTCATGTTTGTACTATGAAAAAATTATGATATCGCCATGTGGCTATTTGATATTATTTTTACTCTTCCTCAGACGCCTATGTAAAAACACATGTTCGTCGCGAGGATTCACCACAACCAGGACCTAGCGGCTACAAACCGGGGCGCCCAACATCTAGTGTAAGCAGTGAACATTTTAACGGGGCTTTCACAACGATAGACGTACCTATCCCATTGGAAGACAGTGGAAACATTGCGATGTTTTTCAACAACACTGAACGTCTTCGCGAAGCAGTAGAGTCTGTCTTCCAGGGCTACCGACATGCTAGGCCTCTATCGTTCAAAACCTACGTAGATGCGCATCTGCGTTTAGTCAGAGAAGTCCCCAACGAAGAACCACAGTACAGGGATATGTACATGCGAAGTCCAATCCAAGTCATTAGCCACGACAGCATTGGTTCATATGTGCGTGAACTATCGGAATATTTTGTTAATCGGTTTGATAGTGACGTGTCAGAAGAAGAAGGTAGCGGGTATACGTTAGATGAAATTGTTAGTTTAAAACTGTCCTTCGCTCTTATAATGCTTCACAGTAGGATCGGAGAATATGTGCCTTATCCTAAGGGTGTTCCTGGGAAAACACAAGTTCTCAATCCTTCAGGACCCACGGACTGCGTTTTCCAGGTCCTAGCAGCCTATCGTTGTCTAAAGTCAGGAAATGTAGTTCCAAGCGGTAGACAGCGGGGGGATGCCTGTGTGACAGCTATTAATACCGGTGACATTCAGAGCCCGGTGTCTTGGGAAGACCTAGGACAGCTTGAAAGATTAAATGAAATGTGTATTCGCGTTTACAACCTAGATCGCATTAAAGGCAAAAAAGGTGAACTAACACTAGTTAGAAAGGGACTCAAAGATAAAGAAGTAGTTCATTGCCTGTTGTTGGGGAATAGGCATCTAGCGCTTATCCCAAACTTTCACAGCTACATGAATGTGTTTACCCATCAACGTCGTGTGAAAAAAATTTACTGTGACATATGCATGTGCGCGTTTGAGAACAAGACAGCGCTTGACGAACATAAGATGATTTGCCCAGTGGGAGTAACAAGACTAAAATTCCCACCCGCGGGGTCAAAAGTGAAATTCCAAAATCATGCAAAAGCATATGAGACGTATTTGTGTTTCTACGACTTCGAAAGTATTCTAGTTGAGCCTTCTTCAAATGTGTCTATATGCGTAAAGCGTCAGCACTTTGCCATAGCGTATGCTTACATTGTAGTGAATAGAAACTTAGAAACAGTAAAAAGCGGGTCCTATTGTGGAAGAGATTGTGTGAATCATTTTATTCAAACAATGCAGTGTACTTGGAAAAAATTAAAGTTTTCCTCCGGGTATAATAAGATCCATATGACCGCTGAAAATGTGGCGCGTCACAATGAACAAACTCACTGTCTTCTTTGTAAACAGGAGTGTTTAAAAGGCAAATTAGTTAAACACCACGACCATGAAAAATCAGGAAACAGTTACATTGGAGGTTATTGTATTAGATGCAACCTTCAAATGAAAAATCACAAAATGCAGCTCACTCTCATTGCACATAACTCTAATTATGATTTAGCGCTAATCCTGCATGAATTAACTCTACCCGACTTGAAAATCAAACTAAGACCAAAGCAATCGGTTCAAAAATATCATGAGGTCGTTATAAATGACTTGAGATTTATTGACTCCCATGCATTTATGCCTGGTTCACTTGGGGATTTAGCGAACCAATTCATCGCCAATGGGAGCGAGCCCATTTACACACAGCAGATGTTGAAAGATGTGCCAGCGCCCGCTTTACCGTTACTGATCAAGGGAAAGCAGGTAATGTGCTACGACTATCTCAATTCGCTGGAACGACTTTCTGAAACACGTCTTCCGTCCCGCGAAGAATTTTTCAATTCGCTTCATGGAACAGAACTTTCCGAAAGCGAGTATCAACACGCGGAAAAGGTTTGGAAAGTAGCTGGGTGTCAGAACCTCAAGGACTATTTGTTACTATATGTTAAAGTAGATGTTGGTCTCCTGTGCGATGTGTTCCTAGAATGGCGGGGGGTCTTGAAAACTCAATGGGGACTGGATATTGCGAATTATGTTAGCCTGCCCGGATTTGCCTATGACTCTTTTCTGTTAAAAACACAAAAAGAATTGGAAGTACTTAGTAGCCCCGATATATATCACTGTATTCAAAATAACGTGAGAGGGGGATACACAAGCGTTGTGCGTCGTTTTGCACGTGATAATAACATCTACACGAACCCCGAGTTTGATGCAAAACATGAAAGAAGCACATACCTTTCATATCTTGACTTCAACAGTCTTTATCCTGTAATGCAAGAAAAGTTGCCATGTGGGGATATGAGAAAATTAGATGATACTGAAATGCAATCATTTCTGCACAAGGGCCTGGTCAATCAATCAACCGAAGGTGATTTTGGATATCTAATTATGTGTGATACGGTGGCTGTCGCGCGTGAAGTCATTGAGAAAACAGATGACCTTTCACTGATCATCAGAAAGCATAACATCACCAAAAAAGTGATATCACCCCAAACACGTGCATGGTATGAAGAAGAAAACCATCCTGTGCCGAGTAACAACTTTAAGCTCATAGGGACACATGCTGCTCAGGAAAAAATGCTTTTTGCTCTGCCTCTCCTGAAGCTACTTATTCAACTAGGTCTGGTTGTTAAAAAGGTGCATGCTGTATATATCTCTAAACAAGAACGCTTTCTTGCAGAATTCATTCAGAATAACATAGAAGCACGCAAAACAGCTACTTGCCCAATCAAGAAAAATGCAATCAAGTGCATTTCAAACAGTATTTTTGGTCGATTCCTGATGAACGCAGCCAAATATAACCAAGAAGTTGATATTGTCACCAATCACAACAAATTTTTGAAGCTGGCCCGCAGTCCATACTATAAACGTGCTGTGTCCCTCAATGACGACTATGTAGCCGTGGTTCGCCATAAGAAATATTCAAATGTGAATCACCCAAACTACATTGGCTACTATATCCTAGAGCTGTCCAAACTGCGACTGTATGATTTTTATTACAATGTCATGAAAGCACATTACGGGGATCGAGTAAAACTTGTATATTGTGACACCGACTCCCTTATCACAGAAATTGAAACTCCTGATCTATTAACAGAGTACTCACAGGAGCCCCTCAAAAACTATTTAGACACGAGTAACTTTAGCCCCTCGCATCCCTTGTACACCACAAAAAACAAGGGAAAACTCGGGCTATTAAAATCTGAAGTTGGGGAAAGAGTCATCGCTGAATTTGTAGGTGTAAGACCAAAGTGCTATTCCATTGTCCTGGTAGACAATGATCGGGTAAGTTCAGCTAAGGGTGTTCCAAAGTCCATAAAGAAGAAAATTACCCATCAGCAATACAAAGACGCCCTATTCCAGAAGGAAACATATGTCTTTGACTATCAGGGATTCACAGTGCGCAATAGTCGAATGAGTACAGTAAAATATCCGAAGAGAGGGATATCTATAGTTGAGGACAAAAGATACTACATTAGCACCTTGGAGTCACGATCTTACGGTCATCCTGATAATTCTGTTGGGCTAGAGGAGGGGGAGGAAGCACAGATCATGACACTGTCCCCCCAAGAAAGCGATGGAGGGGATGTAACAGAAGTGAGTCTGCCCAGTGCAATGGATGGACAACATGACAGTGCAATGGAAGAAGAAACATATGAGCTATGGGGAGAAAGGGATGTGTTGGCTAAGCGATATTTCCCATCGAAAACACGGGTGGGCGATGACATGTTCATGTCAGCCACAGAAGAGGAAGAAATAAATCAAATGCTTGCATCAATCCCTCTTGATTACACGTTAGAAGACGAGTCAATCTCGGAATAAATTGTTGTATATATGATGTGGACTGGTGTGTGCATGGTGTTTAGTCTGTAAGCATTTGCCTGTTATTTTAAATATATGTAAATATATGTTGTATATAGGTCTACTGTTGGAGTTTGTGGTATTATAATATTTTTAAAATACACATGAAGAACATGTACTTCCAATAAAACACTGAGTTTGATTGTTTTTTTATGACCCATATAAAAAACAGATGAAAAAAACACAATATATGTCTTTAAATTTATTCGACTGGAATTTACATGTGGATGAAACGCTTTTGGCTCGCATATAAAATGCTGGCGGAGAATATAACCATGTGGTGACAGGATAGCACGCGGGCGGGCGGGCGGGCGGGCGGGCGGCGCTGCGTCGACAACATGCGAGGACATGATGCGCGGCGGGGCCGGCAGCATGCGAGGACACGACGCGACGAGATCATGCGCGGCGGTGGCTGGCAGCTCGGGGCAGCAGTGGTGAGGTCCTGTGTGGGGTCAGTTCCGATTTAAGCATGTTATGCAAACTCTTTCCGATAAAGGAATTATTTATGCAGTGAATGTAATATACTTCAATACAAGACAAAGTAATATACTATACTTACTTTTTATGGACACGTGTTAAATGTTTGATGGCATACAGGCATTAAAAACTTGCTGTAAGCAAATCTCATCACGTGTTCGTCGTTCTTCGAATATTCGGTCTTGGAAAACTCCATACATATTTTTTCAAGAGTTTCTCTTGCACCCAAGTGAGAAACATTGTATGCAAAGTACATGGCATAAGCCCCACAGACATCGCTCCGCGTGCTTTGCAACCGAAATGCATTTTTATATATATTGCCCAGGGTAATAGTTATATTTTAAAAAATCAGAGTATAATTTCGGATCAAAAGCATAGCTATCTAAGAACACTAGCATGCCCGGTTCATAGTAAAGGCAAATCCAGTGTCCCATTTCCCTTTTAGAATAACTTGGTAGCGTGTTGACAATGCAGACTACAGGTTTTCTATATCGAGGTATAGATTTGACCTCGTCTGCTAATAACACACCTAAAAACAAGGCCTGCTTTCCCATGCACCCCCTCAATCCTCTTTCAATCTCCATGTTGTTCATCGCACAACACCCGCTTCAAGCGCGTACATCACAATGCAGTCGTCTCTCAGAGTTAACTGTTATTATACCCACAGTTTCACCAAACAGTATCAACAGACGGTTCTCGTTTTCTCCCTTGCTTAGATTCAAGCTAAGTCTTAGCCCTCCATTCATTTCAACAGGCAAATTATCATTCAGGTTTTCAGCCCGCAAATCAAAAGTACAAATCATTGCCCCCTTGTCGAAAATTTCTTTTCCGATTAAGTGGTCGCTGTGAAAACCAAGTGCATCTAAAGTACGATGGTATAACTCGGCATAATCATGAGGGAATTTACTAGGAATATTATACATGGTTCGACCGTTAACACTCAGGTTTATCTGACTTATATCGCCATGGCTCAAATACAATGGGTTTAGCGTGTAGTCACCGGAATGAGCTTCCATACTCGTTATTATAAGCGAGAGTTTTTCCGGAATAACATTACCCCAGGGTTGATCGTACGTTCCCATGGTTTGGTCTTTGGCTAACACATAGGTTTTCAGGAGGGTTTTGGTAAATGTCGATTTTAAAAGATTGCCGACAGCGAGAGACGCGTTTAAAGCATGAAGTGCATTAGGGTAAGGAAACACTCGCGTATAAAGGAGCTTGGCTGAATCTATATGCAGACGAATTTTATCACCATTAGATGGAGAATTTAGCAGCCATGCGTTGCTAGATAGTTCCATTCGGAGTCTAACCGAAATACCGTCGAGCAAGTAACTGTCTAAAGAACTTATGTCCAAAAGAATTGGGGAACAGAGTTGTATGCCATGTGTCTTAACCCGCTTCAGAATGGTCTTGTGTTGTGCACTGGCATTGTCAAAGTATTCTGTTGTTACTTTGGAAATAAACCCATTCTCAGGGATGTTAATATTAGCATTAGCTCCAATTGTATTCAGTTTGTTGGGTGGCAAAGTATTCAGCATTTTAACGTATGACGTGTACCCATAAAGTACATTATTTTCAACAGATACATCTCCCAAAAAACATTGCACAGATTTGAATAGACTGTGCGCTGTATTATTTGTAAATTCAACATGTTGATCATCTGTGACAGGAGTAGTATTGTCTTCCATAGTTAAGCGTAATGAGGTTTGCAAAACCAATTTTCCCAAATCAATCAAGCTACCAAGAGTTCCAGGAATGAGAAAATCTATATATTTATCGGATAATTTCATATTGAATCCAAGGTTAGTAGGTAAAACATCAGCGTCATAACGCGAGGCAATCGTTGTTTCCAATAATCTCATTTTGTTGGGGCGGGGAAACAATTCGCTGACACCAGCAGCATATTGACCCAGGGGAGAATGCTGGTTCCCAACACCAATCGCACTTGAGATGCTCGCCATACTGGTGATAGTACAACAATGATTACAACTCGGTAAAGATGTCCTTTTTATAGCACCTTTTCCTCCCGACTCGCTTGACTTTCTTTTTCCCGCTTCCTCTGGTCAGTTTTAGTGCGGCTTGCTTTAGGGAATTAATTCCATGTTTTTTTATGGAGCTTTTCAAGTTGCTTCCCTGTGAAATATCGTCTAGAACATTGTTACCAAATGTTCGAGCGGAAGGCACAATGACATTTTTCACCAGGAAAGGGAAGGCTCTTTTAGCAAGTCCTGCTAAGACTGAGAATAAACCCCCGCCTCTGCGATAGCTTGGTTCGTAGGAAAGTGTGACTATATCATCAATACCACTCCCTCTTGAAGTTATTTGTTTGCCATTCGAAAACAAAGTATGATATTCTGCTACGGAAGGAGGAATGAATGTAACCCTCATGGTGGCTAGAAGGAGACTGCTTGGTCAAATGGACAACATTCCTATTAATACAGCAGTAGTCAAAGATTCAACGCGACCGAATATGAAGTAAACATATAACAGGGTATCCTTCTTCGAAATACATAGGACGACCTTTTTGATCTGTAAGTTTAATGGAAATAGAATCAATTACTTTGGATTTAAGGGGTTTATATATAGTTGGATGCACGCCTTTTGTTAGTCCTCCGGAGAGTGAAAAGACATCAAGAATATTTAAATTTTTTCCAGCGTACCTAGAGGCATTGACATGGTCGGTGTAAATGAGAACACACTGTACATCGCCATTTTTCATCAAGGGGGCATGACCCAATTGTGGAACAAGAGGAGGGGGTTCAGGTTCATCATGTACAACCAAGGAAGAAAACAAATCATAACCTATATTAGGGACAAAACCAAGAACCTGGGCCAGCCGTGCGTCAAAGAAAACTTTAATAAATGCAACTCTTGGATGATAACCATTGTAGCAGAACAAACTTAAATGATCATTTGTTGGGGCAAGAACTTCTTTAAAATACGACAGTAAATGGTGTTTGTCCCCATCGAACATCTCCTTTAACAATGTCGTTATCATATTGTTGACACATAACACCAAATACCCAGTATCATTACTTAAGATATTAACATCAATAGACCTCGACAGTGTATGCCTTTCAATAACCGTTGACTGTGGTGTTGGTTTTATACCATATTCCAGATGTACGCAGCACTCTCGTTCACCGGGTTTAACAATGTAATATTGACGTGGAAGCAACACGTTCAACAGACCGACTTCATATTCCAAGTCCTTGTCTAATGTTAGGGTTTGTATGTTATTAGTAAAGCTCGTGCTGGTGTTGGGGTATATTTCCCCATCCGCGGTGCTGGTAACGTATATATGATGTGACTCCATTAAGAGCAAGCAAAACACTAGCAAAAATATTATAATTCTTTCATAATATAGAGGTGGACAGGGTGAGATGCCAATTATATGCTGAAGGTAAATCATACTACACATCCTTACATTGTTATTTATTAACATATTCTAACATACAGTAATATACAAAGTTATTGGAAAATTGTCTGAAACTAGAGCTATTTAGGGTCCACGTTGTCTACAGCATAGTTCCCAGCATCGTCCAGTTTCCTTTTCCAGTCGCCTGTCCCAGCATCGTCCTCTGTATTCGCCAGTTTTCTTTTCTTGGTTACCTCGGGAGATTGATTTACCTTTGTTTCTGGTTCATCGTGGGCCCACCATCTGTCCAGGATGATGCATGATATATTATACAGTTGGAGCTCAGCAACGGCTTCTTAAAGATGTGGTTGGTAGTCAGCTTTCCACAGCACGTAAGGAATTCCAGCACTTGCAATATTATAGGGGAAGACAACACGTGTAATGTTGCTTTTAATCAACCATTGTACCAGTTTTTTTATGGACTCTTTAAACCAACAGAGGTGGTTATCATAAGTGTCTTCCTTTAACCCTCGAACGAAATTCTGATCTCTTGATGATTGAAGATATCCCTGGTTTATAGGATTATTTACCAGTTCACGACCGGGGGCATATTGGGTTAGGATACACGCCACATAGGGAAGATTTTCACTCGGCGGATGGCGAATATGGAGACTACCAGGAACGCCGCGATCTTCCCAGCGACACCTGTTCATCTGATAGATCGGGCTTCTTTCGTGATACAGATTACTGTGTGGATATAGCTCATGTAGGAGTCCATTAAATCCCCTCTTTTCGTGGCAGGAAGTGCAGTTGAGGGAAGAAACGATGACAGTCTTGTTGTTGTGGTAAACACCATCACCAGGAGAACCGTCTTTGTAGTTAAACACATAGGCGTCCGACATGATGTCCTCTGATATACAGCCGAGCGATGAGTAGTAGCGCTGCTTCTGGTAGCGAGGGGCGAGTAGTGTCCCTTCATCCAGCCTGCTGGTTCTTATAAGCCCACCCGAGAGCCCCCCATGTTCGAACGTGTTTATCGTCAACTCGGGTGTTTCTCCCTCCATACCCATGGGGTTGCCACTTCCTCTGTATAAGCAACGTATCCAACGCGGTTCTGTATCCACCACGTCCATGGTTCTGTTTCTTTCTTGAATCACAATGTAGGACTGTCTTATCGCGCTGGGCAAGCTGGTTTAATATGGAACCCATCCGTAAGTTGCCAACGACGACTGTTTGGTGAAACCAGATCCCTGAATCTTCTGTCGCACGCGTGAATTTCTTATTTCGCTTGGTAATATACCAGTGGCGTTCACAATGTGTTTTATAACGGCAATGTCGGCAATTGTTGGGTTTTGACTTGAATTAGAGAGTAAGTTCAACATGTTCAAGACATTGGAGGGTCGAACAGAAGACAATAGGTTACCTCTGCTATCCCATTTTACAGTGGGATTGTCTTTTATTCGTTCTAGCAGCATGTTGACATATGGCACATTGATACTTTTAACATACAGAGGTATTAAATTACTTATTTCAGGATTGGAGGAAATCTTCTTCTCCTTAATTCCTGTGACTCTAAGTTGCACGGGTGGTGGCTTTGTGGTCAAGTACACACCAGATCGCGATATTTTCTTTTTCATGGAGCGAGGTGGCAGGTTCATTCCCGTAGGGACACTCGATGTTGCACCATGGGGCGACGCCACGGGGGTGCTGCTGCTCGTTGGTACATGTTCACCGATCAGCGCGTGGAGTGGCTGCGGGTTGAAACATGATTGCCCACTGACTCCTGGACTCGCGGGTCTCGCATATTTAAGCTTAATACCAGTTAAGACACGCTCAGCAGTAGACTCGGGGAGAAGGTAGTACGTGCGCATCATCCAAATATTTTTCCGATTAAGGAAGCGGCAATGGGTAATATAGCACCTAATATATTACCACCCCGTCTCGATGTCAATATAAGTCTTTTCTTATGGAGAGGAGTTTTCTTTCGAGCTATGGCACGTATATCTTCCCGATAGTCGCGTAATTTCTTGATAACTTTATTACTGAGAGTAAGACGCTTCTTTAAAAAGTTTGAAAATATTTCTGATATGCAGTTAAGTTGTTCTCGAGCTGCTTGCTTAATAACTCGATTTCTATCTTTTAGTTTTAATTTCTTCAAAAGCAAAACAAAGTTTTTGTGTGCACTGAGGAGCGCTGTCTTTTTACGCATTTTCTGCAATGTCATTAGCGTCAATCCAGTTGTTGAATGAAGTGGGATATCCCAGCCACGATACAAAATACTGTTTTTTTCCTTTGATTTTTCGTGAACGCAGTATTTTAATATCATATGATTCGGGTAGGGCACTTAAGACGAGCTCTGGTGCATAGAATATCCCTTGTATAGGTTCTCCAGCCAAATCTTCTAAGAGGTAAGTTCTTGGATGGTTCTTGTGTTTAACTGATTTTATGCGAAAAAGCTCGTGAGTATTTTGTTGTGTGTATCCTTTATGGAATGCAGAGGAACGAGCACTACCAACAAGACGAACTATTTCTCCGACAGCCAGTGGAGGACTGATGGATGAAGCTGGTTGCTTCGGGTTTTTATACATTGCGTGGAATTGGCGTTTGATTGTTGACGTGTCTTTTAAGTTATGAATAGCAAAGGGAGTTTGTTTGTTCTTCAGACCAGAATGGGGTGAGTGGTTGTAGGCACTGACCATGTTTTGCAGCTCATCAATATATCTAGAAGAATTTTGAGATGTGATGAACCTGTAGATACGTTCTTTCAGAGTACGAATTGCTCTTTCTGCCAAAGAACTTTTTATCTCATTGGAGTACACAGTGTACAACTTAACGCCCCGGGAACATAAATAGTTTTTTACTTTTCGGTTCCAGAACTCCGCGCCAAGGTCTGTGTTTAATCTTCGTAAGCCTTCAGAATCTTTATTTTCCACCACTTTTTTAATGGCCCCGAGCATCGTATTTGCGTCTTTATTCCGACATGGGACAACTTGCATATATCTAGAAAACACGTCTATGCATACCAACAAGTAGCCAATGCTATTATTTTCCTTTTTTATATGTCTTACGTCTGCTAAATCTGCGGCCATGATTACTTTTGGTTTTGAGGCTATTATCTTTTGCCGGGGAAATTTTTTATTCTGTAGCTTATGCAGAGTATATGTTTTATTGGTTCTCAGAAAGTTGAATACATCATCCTGTGTTATTGTTGGGTTTATACTTTTTGCTTTCTCCCATAATTTCTCCCGAGAGCTTAAACCATAGGGCTCGTCATGTTGGGAGTAGAGCACATGTAAGAGATCCTTCTTCTCTGAGTTCACCATTGGAATACACGTTCACCGGGGGGTTCTCCGACAATGTTTGAGCGAAATTGCAGGGATTCGGGGGTATTTATACCCAAATCAACAAGAAGATATCCATAAGACCGAGAATATACAGCATATTTATATATATCTACAAATTGGTTTGCCTTCTCTTTTCCAAATATTTGTCTACCCAGACGGTGAATTTGAGATAAATCGCGTTGTCTTAACAAGAGAAAATGAGAACAGTTCAGGCTAATATTCCTTGCATGCTTTCCCCCCATATATAAATTTTGAGTGACAAACACACACGAAATTTTGTTGTGCCGTCCACGGGTAAATGCATCAACCACAGTTTTGTTCTTTACAGCATCAATGAAAATATCATCAAGCACATACAATGTTCCTCTCTCATCAAAAGTATCCTCGTTAGCAATTGGATCAATTATTTCAGATGACACCATAACTTTAGACCCTATTTCTTTGTTTCTTTGAAGTGGATGAGACGTTAAACCACATATAACAATCTTTTTGAACTTCTCATGGTACTTCACTATAAGCCTCCGCACAAGTTCCGATTTTCCAGAGTTGCTATATCCTGCAACTATTATACGTGCCGGGTGTTGGAAAATATCAAGAAGATTCTCTGAATAAGTCTCTGCCATAGCGGACATTCTATGAATGATGGTAATTGTTAAAGCACGATGCTTATATATCACAATGTGTGCACAGGACACACACAAACACACACATACACACACACACACACACACACACACACACACACACACACACACACACATACACACACACACACACACACACACACACACACACACACACACACACACACACACACACACACTCCTTGAAAACAAGTGGAATCCCCCAAAGGTCATCCCAAAGGTCATTAGCGATACCGGATCACTGCGGGGGGACCCCCAAGTCTCGTTAAAGATGACTATATCAGTGCGTTCGTCTTTATATCTCCCAATTCCGCTCACCACACACACACACACACACACACACACACACACACACACACACACACACACACACACACACACACACACACACACACACTCCTTGAAAACAAGTGGAATCCCCCAAAGGTCATCCCAAAGGTCATTAGCGATACCGGATCACTGCGGGGGGACCCCCAAGTCTCGTTAAAGATGACTATATCAGTGCGTTCGTCTTTATATCTCCCAATTCCGCTCACCACACACACACACACACACACACACACACACACACACACACACACACACACACACACACACACACACATACACACACACACACTCCTTGAAAACAAGCGGAATCCCCCAAAGGCCATTAGCGATACCGGATCACCGCGGGGACCCCCAAGGTCCATTAATCAAACTTCAAGATCAGATGGGAAGAGGAGGAAACAGGTAGGTGTGTGTGTGTGTGTGTGTGTGTGTGTGTGTGTGTGTGTGTGTGTGTGTGTGTGTGTGTGTGTAAGAAGAGGATGTCCCCCCCACTTTGGTTACACCCATTTTACCTCCCCCCCCACTTTGGTTACCCCCATTTTACACCCCCACTTTGGTTACCCCCATTTTACCCCCACTTTGGTGACCCCCATTTTATCCCCCCCACTTTGGTTACCCCCATTTTACCCCCACTTTGGTAACCCCCCATTTTACCCCCCACTTTGGTTACCCCCATTTTACCCCCCCACTTTGGTTACCCCCATTTTACCCCCCCATTACCCCCACTTTGACACTTTGACTACTACTGTATCACGGTGTTGATTACTCTATTCCTCGTGTTACTAGCTGTTGGACTGAAATGGGCGCGTGATTGCTGGCACGCTTCTCGATTATCCAAGCAACCGGAAGACACCCAAGAGTCTCATGAATTGATGCCGAATCCTGCACCGTCAACTTAAGCGGCGTATCCACATCATTAGTATGGTGCCCGGGTACGTGCATTTTGGAGGTGGGGGTATGTCGTGAGTCGACACACAGAGCTGTGTTGTACAGTGGATAAACAGAGTGGGACAGAGGGTGCCAGTGTAAGAGCTGATGCTCAGGAGTGCTCGTGTAGCTAGTTGGTTGACTGGAGAGAGAAAACTCGACCTCCAGTTGAAGTTAATTTATTATCAAAAATATGGTATCAATAAACAAAATATAAATTTTAACTATAAATATATAAATGGTGTATGCGTCCTGTCCGAGGACAGAGAGTGACAGGTTGATGTTGACGGGCTGGTCTGCAGCGCAACAAAATGCATAAACATAAAAGCAAAAGAAAAACATAAATAAAGAAACATAATGAGTACATTGAAATAAAGAAAATGATGAAAACTATGAAAATAAAAGGTTTATAATAGTTATAGCTATTCGACCTTAAGAGAACGGGGGTACCACACGTACCACACGTCTTTTAAGGGGAGACCGCTACAATACTCCCCCCCTTAGTGACGAGGAAGGAGGAAAGATATCTTGGTAGTGTGGTGCTGCTGTTGTGTTGCCGATTTAATGATAGAGATGTCTGGGGCCAACAGATATGCCGGCTTGACTCGGTCGATGGCCACCGCGTCCTGAACGCCGTTCCTGTCAATGGTGACAGTTTTCCTGGTCCGTCTCAGGACGAGGTAGGGTCCTTGGTAGGGCTGCGTTAGAGGACGGCGGACGGCATCCACGCGTATGAAGACGTGGATACAGGTTTCGAGGTCCTGGCTCACAAAGGTCCTCATCGGGGAAGAACGAGGTTGCACTGGCTGAAGGTTTCTCATGACACCTTTGAGGCGGGAGGCAAAGTCTTGGGCACTGCAGGGTGCAGGGTCAGGTGTTTTAACCAGTAGTTCGCCTGGGAGCCTAAGGTTGGTGCCGTAAACCAGCTCAGCCGAGGAGTGATGCAGGTCTTCCTTTAGGGAGGATCTGATGCCGAGGAGAACAATGGGGAGAGCCAGGGACCAGTTCTCTCGTTGGGTGGAAGCCATGAGGGAGGACTTCAGTTGGCGATGGAACCGTTCGACCATGCCGTTGGCCTGAAGGTGGTAGCTAGAAGTCCTGTAGCGGCGGATGCCGAGCAGGGTCATGACCTTGTTCCACACGTTGGCCTCGAACTGGCCGCCGCGGTCTGAGGTGAGGCTGAGAGGGACACCGAACCTGGAGACCCAAGTAGCGATGAAAGCATGGGCGACGGTGTCCGTTGTGATGTCAGCGATGGGGGCGGCTTCGGCCCAACGTGTAAAACGATCCACACAGGTGAGGATGTAGCGATGACCGGCAGAGGGTGGCAGGGGACCGACCAGATCAATGTGGATGTGGTCGAATCTTTCCGTGACGGGTGTGAAAGTGCCGGGCAGAGAGTGAGTGTGTCGAGTCACCTTGGAGGCTTGACAGTTGGTGCAGGTACGAGTCCAGAGTCTGATGTCCTTGTTGATGCCCTCCCAGATGAAACGAGACGTCATCAAGTGTTGTGTAGCTCGGATACCAGGGTGAGAGAGGTCGTGGAGCTGACGGAAGGCCTGGTAGCGATGTCGCTGTGGCAGGTAGGGACGGACAGCGTCTGTAGAAACGTCAGCGTAGAGAGTGACCTTGGTGCCTGGGAGCGTAAGTTTCTTCATCTTGAGCGCCGGGTTGTGCAGTAGCTTGTCCAGTTCGGCGTCGCCGGACTGGTCAGCAGCTATGACGGCGTAATCAAGAGAAGACGTTACAGCAGTAATGTTGCGAGAGAGGGCGTCTGCTGGATCGTTGTCTGCACCTTTGATGTATCTAATATCGGTGGTGAACTGAGAAATGTAGTCCATGTGGCGGAACTGCCGTGGAGTGTAGGAATCCTTGTTTCTCAGGAAAACAGTAGTAAGTGGTTTGTGGTCGGTGTACACATGGAAGCGACGGCCTTCAATGAAGTAGCGGAAACGCTTGACAGCTTTGAAGATGGCGAGAAGTTCTCGATCGTATGCGCTGTACTTGGTTTCGGCCGTGTTGAGCTTCTGTGAGAAGAAGGCAATCGGCTTCCAGGCGTTGTCGACGAGTTGTTGGAGGATGGCACCAGTCCCAGTGTCGGAGGCGTCTGTCACTATGGAAGTCTCAGCGTCAGGAGATGGGAAAGACAGCATGACTGTGTCGCTGAGGGACTTCTTAGCTGCCAGGAAAGCAGCGTCAGCGTCTGGAGTCCAATTGAGAGTGACAGACTGGCCACGCTTACAGGGCTTGACCATGGCGTAGAGTGGTTGAAGCAGGAGAGAGCAGTGTGGGATGAAGCGGTTGTAGTAATTAATCATACCCAGGAATTCTTTGAGTTTGCGCTGGGTGGACGGCTTCGGGAACTGCTTAATGGCTTCACACTTCGTATGGAGTGGAGCGATGCCTGCTGGAGTTACACTGTGGCCGAGGAAGGTGAGAGAAGTGACACCAAACTCAGACTTGTCCACATTGATCTGTACGCCATAGTCTTGTAAGCGGGTGAGGACTTGGTGAAGGTGTTGTCGGTGTGAGGCTTCATCTGGGCTCGCGATGAGTAGATCGTCGATGTACGCGAAGCAGAAGGGCAAGCCTCGAAGAACCTCGTCA
The DNA here is from genome assembly GCA_036785275.1 of Cancer borealis. Taxonomy (NCBI): domain Eukaryota; kingdom Metazoa; phylum Arthropoda; class Malacostraca; order Decapoda; family Cancridae; genus Cancer; species Cancer borealis. The sequence goes on from JAXIVD010001046.1 coordinate 89,854, forward strand.
ATGAAACGTTGGAAGGTCTGGGCCGCATTCATGAGTCCAAAGGGCATCCTGACATACTCAAATAGACCGAAGGGCGTGATGATGGCGGTCTTTGGTATGTCGTCAGGGTGTACTGGAATTTGATGAAAGGCCTTGACGAGGTTTATGCGTGAGAAGATGGCGGAGCCAGCGAGCTGGGACGAGAACTCCTGGATGTTTGGCACGGGATATCTATCCATCTGGGTGTGAGAGTTGAGGGCACGGTAGTCTCCACAGGGCCGTATGTCGCCGTTTTTCTTGGGGACGACGTGGAGGGCTGATGACCAGTTGCTGCTGCTTGGCCGCACAATACCTTGGCGCATCAGAGACTCGAACTCGGCCTTAGCTTGTCGGTAGCGTTCTGGAGCTAAACGACGGGCCTTGGCGTGTACTGGTGGTCCTGTTGTCTCGATGTGATGCATGACGTGGTGTTTGACAGGCAAGCTGGCTGAGTAAGGCTGGGTCAGCGTAGGGAAAGACTTAAGCAGGTCAGCAAACTGGTGGTCCTTTTGGATGACAGCGAGGTGCGTGCTGTTACCTGGCGCTGGTTGTGCTGTGGAGGAGATGGAGGTGAGTGGGTCAACCAACTTTTGACCTTTGACATCCACCAAGAGGTTGAAGTGCCTTAGAAAGTCTGCTCCGAGGATTGCCTGCGAGACGTTCCCGACATAGAAGGTCCATTCGAAGGAACGTCGGAGGTAGAGGTTCAATTGCAAGGTGCGCCGTGAGTAGACCGGTATCTTGGTTCCGTTAGCGGCGAAGAGATGCAAGATGGGAGGTAGGGTTCGTAGATTGGCGGTCGCGGGGATGATACTGACGTCGGCGCCGGTATCAATCAGGAACCTTATGTTAGAGCAACTGTCGTGAAGGTGGAGCAGCGCTGAGGGTTGGCGAGCAGCGCGCTGCACTAATACTCGCCCTTTTTGTTTGACGCCTTGTATGCGCATGGGGCGGCACACTTCGAGGATCTGTCGCCGTAGTTACTGTGGTACCAGCAAAGCCCTGGGCTTCTCGAGCGGGGACGGTGCTGACGGTGCTGGCGGTGTTGAGGAGTGGGGGAGCGGGACCGTTGGCGGTCCTGGAACTGCTTCTTGAGGGAAGTGACCTCAGTCGTTAGCTGGGATACCAGCTTGGTGAGCTGAGCGAGCTGAGTGTTGTCCTGAGGAGTAGTAACTGAGGACACTGAAGAAACCTGTGGTGTAGGGATGGTTGCCATAAAGTCGTCTGCCAACTTAGCGATAGCATTAGGGTCTAGGCTGTCCTTGATGCTGAAAAGGGCGAGCTGTGTAGCGGGAGGCAAACGTTGATAAAACAGCTGTTTGAACAACTCGGGGTCAAAGGTGTCGTATTTGCCTCCGAGTAGCTGCTTCATGCGACGCAGTAGGTCTGTAGGCTTCTCATCACCCAACTCATCCTTGGCGAACAGCTCTTTGAGGCGGGTGGCAATAGAAGACTGAAGTGTTGAGAGTAGAGCAGTCTTCAGGTCTTCATAAGGAGTGGTGGAGGTGGAAGCTTTTGATATGACGTCGGAGACTTGTGGAAGGACGTCAGGAGGCAGGAGGCTAGCAGCATGGGTGAACTGGGTGAGGCTGTTGGAGATTTTGGATGCCTTAAATCCGCACTCCAAAACAGCGAACCACATAGACGGGTTCTGTGGGTAGAAAGGTGGTGATCTGAGTGCCACGGCTGCTGCAGTGTGGAGGTCGTCGTTGTCAGGCATGGTGAAGTCGATTGTTGAACTGAGTGGCAGCAGCGCTGGTGTGAACGGGCCGCAGTGGCTCAGGGAACGAACCAGGTAACACTATTGACACTGGTGTATAAACACGTCCCATGTAGGGCACCTTGGTGGACACTAAAGCACTGAGTGTCCGGGAAGGCACTGTAATGTAACACTGCAACACTGAGTAATGTTGTGGCACTGTAACTACGCCGGGGACTCACTGAACACAGGTGGGAGCACTATGCACTGTAGGTAAGTAATCCACGGGAGATAGAGTAATCCACAGGGCGATGAGTAATCCACAGGGCGATGAGTAATCCACAGGGCGATGAGTAATCCACAGGGCGGTGAGTGGTGATGGTGGTGGTGTAGTTAATCACTTTAACGCCGCGAGGCGGGGGGGCAGGGATTGGACATTAATTTGCACTGAGGGTGCAAAGGGGTGTGTTGAAGACACAAGGCCGCTCTGTGGGCTTGCTGAGAGCACTGGGGCCGAGCAGAAATGCTCATGGGGCCATACCAATGACGTAGAGAGGGCGTCAAAGGTGGTAGGGGCCGCGCAAAGGGCGCTTGAGGCCGTTGGAGACGCAGGAAAGGCGTCTAGGGAGGCATGGGCCGCGCTTAACGCGCATAGGCCGTGCCATAGACCCAGTGACGGCGTCTGAAATGGCACAGAAGGTGCCAGGGTGGATGGGAGGGGATAACCTCATAAGTGGCAAATTACACAGAAGTGTAATTTTCTCCTGACCTTAGGCTCAACCCTGCGAACACCATAGAGGAGGCAGAGCTTTTTGCCAAAAGGAGTGACCTAGCGAATAAGTCTAATGACTCAGGCCATCTCACTGGGAGAAATGTGCTCTTTTATAGCACAGGCTATTGTCACTTACAACCATAGCTAGTCACTCTGGGTCACCAATTGTAAGAGCTGATGCTCAGGAGTGCTCGTGTAGCTATTTGGTTGACTGGAGAGAGAAAACTCGACCTCCAGTTGAAGTTAATTTATTATCAAAAATATGGTATCAATAAACAAAATATAAATTTTAACAATAAATATATAAATGGTGTATGCGCCCTGTCCGAGGACAGAGAGTGACAGGTTGATGTTGACGGGCTGGTCTGCAGCGCAATAAAATGCATAAACATAAAAGCAAAAGAAAAACATAAATAAAGAAACATAATGAGTACATTGAAATAAAGAAAATAATGCAAACTATGAAAATAAAAGGTTTATAATAGTTATAGCTATTCGACCTTAAGAGAACAGGGGTACCACACGTACCACACGTCTTTTAAGGGGAGACCGCTACACCAGGACCATAAACCAGATGTTGGACGAGGGGAGAAAGAGAAATTTTCAAGTGTCTTTGACGGACGGTGGGGAAAAAGGCACAAGGGAAAAGTTGGTTGAGTGCCAGCCGTTGTAGAACTAAACTTTATGGAATCGAAAGAGACAGAACTTTATGAAATTGTTTAAGAGACATAGCCTTAAATTTTGAAAGTTAGGAACCTACAGACGCTGTGACTGGAGAGAATAGATAACTGCCAAGATTTTGAAAGTCAGAGAGACTGCATTAGAGGCAGATTCACCCTGACTTACTAGGAGGAGATTCATCCTGACTTGTTAGAAGGAGGTTCACCCAACTCAGCTCGCAATGGGGCTGGGATATTGGGATAAGTGGAAGCCCTCTTCTAATGCAGTCTTATAAGCAGCCGGAGGATGTTAGTGTTAGGATTTGATTTTATGTATGATTTGTGATTTAAAATGTATTGCTCCGTGATTACTTTAAAATGTATTGCTCCGTGATTACTTTAAAATGTATTGCTCCGTGATTACTTTAAAATGTATTGCTCCGTGATTACTTTAAAATGTATTGCTCCGTGATTACTTTATAATGTATTGCTCCGTGATTACTTTAAAATGTGTTGCTCCGTGACTATTTTTATTATGTGTGACTCCATGATTATGAATATTTTTATAAGCTCCTAGAAGAATTGCTTTTGTGCTTGATTATGTATGTGTTAAAGTAAGGAGAAATGATGATGTTACTATACAACAGAAGGAGCAAGGAAAGAAATTAGAAGAATTACTTATGTGCTTGATTATGTATGTGTCAAGGCAAGAATATAGGATGATGTTATTATATGACAAAAGGTGCAAGGGAAGATTATTTGTTAATTAAAATTATAGAAAACGGAAAGATTTTCAATGACAATCATTTTAGAAATTAATGTTCTGTAACCCCGTGACCAAAGAATAAGTTGATTAACAGAACACGAAAACGTTGCAATAACGAGCAACGAAATATCTTCTACCGCTATTTTCATGCTGACTGCTCATCTGAACTTGCTAACTGCATGTCTCCCCCCCTTCTGCGGCCTTGCTGCTCAAGACTTTCTACTTCTTCTCATCCTTATTCTATCCATCTACCTAATGCAAGAATTAACCAGTATCTTCACTCTTTCATCCCTTACACTGGTAAACTCTAGCACTCTCTTCCTTTATTTGTTTTTTCCACCTGCCTATGACTTACACTCTCTCAAAAGAGGAGTGTCAAGACACCTCTCATACTAAATTTCTATATTTACTATATTTCTCCTACTATCTTCTTTACAGGGTCAACCGAAAAGCGGATTTTTTTTTTTATACTTATTTTATTATGTAAAAAAAAAAAAAACAATCAACAGAAAGTGGACGTCAGAAAAAATTCTAGATATGCTGTATGTACTTTTTAAATACTAACATCCCTCTTTCATTGGAGGACAGGGGTATGGGTATACTTGTATAATGTAGAAGACTTCCACTGCTTTCTGTTTTTCAGTGACTATGTCAAAAGTCCTTTATCAATGGTAATGCACCAAATAAATGCGATATATCCCCATAAATTCAATGCCATGCCCACACAATACCCGTAGGGATCCCACCCATCTCCCACGTTTAGTCCACTTGGGCAGCTCACCTGAAACCCACATGAATCCCGCGGCCAAATTTATTTGAGCCCCATGTGGGCAGCCCACATGGAGTCCATAGAGTAACCCACAAAGGACCCATATGGGTCCCATCATCCAGTGCTAGCTGGGTCATTACTATTATTTGAAGAAAAAAAATATATCTCATTATATTTCCGGTTTAAATACTTTATCAATTTAAACCTATTTTCATTATAAGAAGTTATATTGATTATATTCTATTACCGATTTTTAGAGACGATATATTAACTATAGCCTATTACCATTTCTTTGATATAGAATGTAAAAAGAATGATAATAGGCTATAATCAATAAATCATCTTTTAAAAAACGATATATCAATTATAACCTATTCCCATTCTTTTAAAATATATTAATTGAATTCCGTTAGCGCTATTTCAAGACGAGAGATTGATTATAGCCCATTATTAATTTTTTATGTATAATAATTGCATTCTATCAGCGTTATATAAGGACAATATACTAATCAGAGCCTATTATTATTATTATTTGAATATATAATGAGCTTTATTCTATTACCGTTATCTAGGGTCGACACATCAATCATAACCTATTATTATTTTAATATATATATATATATATATATATATATATATATATATATATATATATATATATATATATATATATATGTGTGTGTGTGTGTGTGTGTGTGTGTGTGTGTGTGTGTGTGTGTGTGTGTGTGTGTGTGTGTGTCTATATTATAATTGCAACACTCCTTTTTTTTGTACCTCATGAATCATGAATTTGGTCAATTTTCTCTTCCCCCCCCCCAGTATTGTAACTCACATAATGGAAGGAGAAAAGGAGAAATGAAGGTATTATTATTAATCATAATTAAGAACTATCGTTAGCTAGGTATTTAGGTTGGGAAAATTGAGACGAGGTGATTTTTTTTCTCGAAGTGTGGCTTGAATTTCCTTAAGTAAGGTTTTGGAAAAAACAGCTTGTTGGAATAGGAGGGGAAATATCGGGAATTCAACTATTTCAACTCCTTCTATTATTCACTAACCTACGTTTCGTGATCCTTCATTTTTTTTCTTTACTTACGGTGGAATAGAAAAAGGAAGTGGTAATTTTAGCATAACATATGGAAGATTTTATAGGTTCCAATAATGAGTGGGTATGAGCAAGACGCAGAAAGTCTTAGATGTTGAAATTCTAATATTTATTTCATAGGGGAAGAATAATTGAGAATGAAGGTTGTTGTAGTTATGATTCTAATTAAAATAGAAATTTGGGTAAATTAATTAAATGTCAGGGGAAATTAGAGTATAGTAATAATTATTAGGAAGTTAATTAAAAATATCGGTATATGGCAACTCTGTTGCTTAGCTGGGGACGGGCGAAACCGCAGAGGATTCACTTATTCTTCGGCTGTCCTACGTACGCGTATGTTCGTATAAGCTCTGATATTATTTAGCTAATCTACCGTGTTAAATCTTAAAAAATCATGAAGTGCGTTATATGTATTAACCTTGTCATTACTAGAGAGTGAAATATGTGTGTATAATAGTATATTAACGCTAGGTCTAGTGTGTTATTTTTTATTCTATCCTCGTCTGCTTTCACGTCCATGTTCCATAGTCTCAACCGTCCAAAATTCAGCTCCCATCTCCGCTAATATCCAGTTCATCGTAGGAAAGTCTAGCCTGTAGGAAGTAGTGATTAGAACAAGTGATAGGGGGAACTTCCACAAGGAAGTTGATCTTTTTAAATGGTGATCACATGTTAATGGACTGAGTTCATTGTCTGTGTTATGTAAGGGGGTTTCCTCCTCTTTTGAGCTCAGATCCGAAAGAATATTCCATCTGAAAAAAGAAGAGGGATAGGTAGTGAATCGACCAATTGTTTAGCCAAGTAGTAGTTAGGAGTTTTTTTTAAATTTTATCACTAACTAGTGGTAACCCCGCCTATCTATTATTGCGAGTGTTATTTTCCAAATGTTAAAATTATAGTTAAATTGCAAATATATATTTAACGATACTTCATCTTCAAATAGTATTATTCCTGAACAACCTACCCTCTGATCGATTGACAAGAAAGGTGAGACCAAACCTATTATTTATTTATTTATTTATTATTTTTTTGTTTAAATACACAAGTATTACACTGGTGGCAGCGGTGGGATCTCGGTCAGTCGTATTGGTTGTTCAGATAGTTGTTGAGGTTTGGAGTATCGTTAGATTTTTTTCTTTTGATGAATGAAGCAATGTTTAAAGTAGCCGTGGTTGGACATAGCCAAGTGCCGAGTGGGCTGGCCGTCGAGAATACGCAGGTTAAAACATATAGCATACCCGGTGCCCGTGCTCAAAACTTTTTTTAGTGAAGAAAGATTATCTAGTGATTTTATTCTCAATTTGTAAAATTCTATTCCTTAAAATCAAAATAAGCGGCAGGAATAGTTGCTAGACTTTTCGAGTTTATCACTGACTTTGGCCGACCTGGGGCACTGCTGTGTGACAATGCCATGAAATTCACCGGACGAGATCTGAAGACGTGGGCGGGCCAACACGGGGTGGAGCTGCTGTTCACCACCCCTTATCAAAACTCTAGTCAAATGGCCTGATGAAACGTATGCACAGGACTCTCAAGACCGTTCTAGCCCAGCTTTGCAAGAGTTATCCCTTGAGGTGGCCTATACTGTTGGGAGAGTGCCAGACACACATGAATATGGCGGTTCATGGTAGTACGGGGTCACTCCTTATGTCGCGTTCTTCGCCCGACACCCACCACGGACCATCACGGCACCTCTCGTAACAGTACCTTCAGGAGAAAATGAGACCCAGAAACTATAACTATTGATTAAGGAGGCTAGAGTACAGTTTCAAAGGAGATATCGTGAAGTGGCCAACAGAAAACGCAAGGCTGAAAAAATACACGTGGGTGCCTTAGTGTGGGTTAAGTCAGAAACTCTTTTACCTGGCACCTGTGCAAAACTAAATGCCAAGTGGAAAGGTCCTTATCGGGTGATTGAAATAATTCGGTATGGGCAAGTGTATGTGTTGGAGGATCCTTATTCAGGGAAGTGTGTACAACGAGCTGCTGAAAAAGTAAAACCATACATAAGTCGGCATGAAATTTTCCCGGAGGCGAAAAAAGTGGTGGATTCTGATAGTTTGAAGGAGAAGGAAGAGGATCAAGGCCGTCCCCCCTGCCATCGTCAACCTCCGAGGAGATACATTGAAGAGTGTTAAATTCAGGGTATAGAACACCCCTATAATAGAAAAGGACAAGAAGAAAAGGGTAATTGAAGGAATGGATTAATTAGGGTGCATTTTTGGGAAGTGTAAACCCCAAGGTAGTTCCCAGCATCCAGGAACAACGGAAGGCTACGTCTAACCCTTATCGGGTGATTGAAATAATTCGGAATGGACAAGTGTATGTGTTGGAGGATCCTTATTCAGGGAAGTGTGTGCAACGAGCTGCTGAAAAAGTAAAACCATACATAAGTCGGCATGAAATTATCCCGGAGGCGAAAAAAGTGGTGGATTCTGATAGTTTGAAGGAGGAGGAAGAGGATCAAGGCCGTCCCCCCCGCGACCGTCAACCTCCGAGGAGATACATTGAAGAGTGTTGAGTTCAGGGTATAGAACAACCCTATAATAGAAAAGGAGGAGGGGTTACCATGGTGATGCATTGCCTCGGCTTCTACCTTCCTCAATGTTACAGTCATTCCCTCTGCGGTCTCTTTGTATCACTTTAGGACGCATCTTATGAAGCCTAACCATTGAGAGGAGTAAGTATTCGACTGTAGGAATGAATGAGAAAGTGAATGACGAATGAATGAGTTACTTATTTCCTCCAATATGGGTAACGGGATAGTAGAGAGTGACGAGAAGCATCCAGGTGGATCTTTCCTAAGACAAGCAGCAGTTGTAGAGAGTGGCTGGGGTATTAAGAAGAGGGCCTGCTTTGACATATTTATGGTGAAATGGAGACAGTGAACTTTCCTCACAGGGAAGGATATTAATTAGGTAATTTGTATGTTTTTTTTGTATGGGTGTATTGTGATAGGGTTGTCAGTCCAGAGATGGAAGGGAAGACGAATAGTTCTAAGTTGTCAATAGGGATGCTGTACTATTTTCAGGTTATGGTATGAGTAGAGAAGGTTAAGGAATGAAGTTATCTTCCACAGTAAGTTTCAGCTCTGGAGATTGGGCGTGTGTAACAATCCTTTTTTTTTTGTACCTCATGAATCATGAATTAGGTCAATTTCTCCCCCCCAGTGTTGAAACGCACATAGTGGAAGGAGAAAAGGAGAACTGAAGGTATTATTAGTAATCTTAATTAAGAACTATCGTTAGCTAGGTATTTAGGTAGGGAAAATTGAGACGAGATGCTTTTTTTTCTCTGGAAGTGTGGCTTGAATTTCCTTAAGTAAGGTGTTGGAAAAACCCACTTGTTGGAATAGGAGGGGAAATATCGGGAAATCAACTATTTCAACTCCTTCTATTATTCACTAAACTACATTCCGTTATCCTTCTTTTTTTTCTTTACTTACGGTGGAATAGAAAATGGAAGAGTGGTAATTTTAGCATAATATATAGATGATTTTATAGGTATCAATAATGGGTGGATATGAGCAAGACGCAGAAAGTCTTAGATGTTGACATTTTAATATTTATTTCGTAGGGGAACAATAATTGAGAATGAAGGATGTTGGAGTTATGATTCTAACTAAAATAGAAATTTGGGAAAATGAATGAAATGTCAGGGGAAATTAGAATATAGTAATAATTATTAGAAAGTTAATTATAAATATCGGTATATGGCAACTATGTTGCTTAGCTGGGGACATGCGAAACCACAGAGGATTCACTCGTTCTTCGGCTGTCCTACGTACAGGTATGTTCGTATAAGCTCTGATATTAGTTAGCTAAGGTACAGTGTTAATTCTTAAAAATCATAAAGTGTGTTATATATATTAACCTTGTCATTACTAGGAAGTGAAATATGTGTGTATAATGGTATATTAACGCCAGGTCTAGTGTTTTTATTTTTATTGATTATACCCTCGTCTGCCTTCACGTCTAGGTTCCATCGTCTCAACCGTCCAGAATCTCCGCCAATATCCAGTTCATCGTAGGAAAGTTTAGTGATTGGGAAAGTCTAGCTTGTAGGAAGTAGTGATTAGGACAAGTGATAGGGAGAAACTCCACAAGGAAGTTGATCTTTTGAAGTGGTGACCACGTGTTAATGGAATGTGTTAATTGGCTGTGTTGTGTAAGGGGCTTGATACTTCAGTTTCCCTCTCTTTTGAGCTCAGATCCGAAGGAATATTCCATCTGAGACAAAAGAAGAGTGATAGGTAGTGAATCGGCAATTGTTTAGCCAAGTAGTAGTTAGGAGTGTTATTTTTTTTACAAACTAGTGGTAGCCCCACCTCCATCTGTTATTGGGAGTGTTATTTTCCAAATATTAACGTTATAGTTAAATTGCAAATATATATTTAACGATACTTCATCTTCAAATATTATTATTCCTGAACCTACCCTCTGACCGATTGACAAGGAAGGTAAGACCGAAACTACTATTTATCTATTTATTTTTTTTGTGTGTAAATACGCAAGTATTACATATTTTTTACTGTTATTTAAAGGCATTAGCTATATTGATTATCATCTATTATTATTATTTTTTTTTATTATTATTATTATTATAATTATTTGAAGATATAGTTATTATAACCTATTTTCAGTATTTTCATAATAATATATAACATTATTATTATAATTATTTAAAGACATTAATTACAACATATTACTGGTATTTGAAGACATTCATTATTACCTATTACTAACCGTTATGTGAAGACTATGAATATTAATTATAGCTTATTACGTCAAATAGCCTATTCCCAATATCTTAAAGAACTGTTTATTAGTGAAAGTTTTATTTAACTCTTTTACAAAAGACGAATATAAGAACAAAATGCGCCACCTAAGAAGCTACTTCATTAGGGAAAAGAGAAAGATCAGTGCCAAACCATCTGGGTCAACTAATACTCAAACAAGGAGGTGGATGTGTTCCGATGCCATGGAAGACACACCTCGAAATTCTTTACCTTCTACTGCCATTGAAGCACTAGCAATGCATCCCCTCAAGAAGCTGTACATTTTATCGAAATCTGTGAGGACTGCAGCACTATCAAGGCCAGTCTACCCATATCTAAGAAGCCTAGTGTCACCAACAAACGCAGAAAGGACACTGCATATGAGATGAATATGCGTTTCCTAGACGAACTAAAACATCTGAGGGAACAGGCGTCTTCACAAAATGATAACGACCAAGATAGTAATTTTCTTCTGAGCCTACTAACTATGATGAAGCAACTGTCGCCAGCTGACAACATTGACATTAAAATTTAAATATATGAAGCCTTTCGTTGGAAGTTGTTTAAACCCTCTGTCCAATATAGCTACTGGAGTGAACAGTAGGAGTCACATACACCATCACCATACACATCCAATGTAAGTGACAATCACTCAGAGTATTCTAACCCCTGAGAAGAATCTAAGACTTTAATGTTTCCCTGCTTATGAGCTGTAACTATTATTTACATACAATGGAATAAATGAACTGTCTTCATGTTTCATTAATTTATTAATCCCCTAAACATAAGCCTAGTTGTAATGATTATTGGAATTTGCAATATAATACTTCTTACCTTAAAAAAAATGGTTATTCTTTCTTCAACTCCAATCGCACTCCTGTAGTTAGTGTTCATTTTCTTTATTGAAGATACAGCAAACTCCACGAGATTCTTAAAGTTTCATGCCAACCTAAAAAAGTCAGGTCAGGGAATAAATGACTGAAGCTTCCCAAATCTGGCCTCATGGTGTCCAGTTCATGTACCCACATTCTTGTTATCTTCTTAATTCTGCAACGACGAACCCATAACAAAGCAGCTACTTCAGCGAGAGCATATACACTCATTCTCCATTAAATCAGACAGGTCACTGAATACGGATTAATGACTAGACTCGGGTTGACGCAGTCGGCGTAAATGGAGATAAGTCAAAATTAATCGCGTCAAATGACTCTCCTGATTTGACGCGACTCGACTCGTTTGGTGTAAACGCAGCCTAAGAAAGGCTTTGCAGGCCACGCTCTCCAGGTGGCGATCGAAACTCAGTTTGGAGTCGAGCTCCACCCCCAGGATGTTAATGGAGTCCTGGATGGCAAGGGTGTCTTCGCCAAACCTCAGCTGTCCTGCGAGCAACCTGGCGTCCTCAAGCGAACGTGAGATGAGGATGGCCTGGGTCTTCTCAGCTGCAGATTTGACCTGCCACCTGATGCCCCAAACCAGGATTTCATCGAATTGACGATTGGTGTTATCAATCAAGTTCGCGGCCTCCTGTCTGATGTAGCTGTGAGAGAGGGTGCAATCTTTAGTAGAAGCTGATATCACAGGGAGGCACTGCAGAAGGTCATTGAAATAGATGTTCCACAGAAGGAGGCCCAAGATTGACCTCTGTGGAACAGATGCCTCAACCCGGAACGTGGCCGAAGTGCACCCACTCACCACGACCCTCAAACTATACAAGTAGCTCGAGAACAGCTCTAGCAGCCGTCCCCTCACACCAAGCAACTCAAGCTTTGAGTTGCCAGACACGGTCACACGGTCGAAAGCCCCAGCAATGTCCAGACTAATCACAAGAGAGGGGCGGCCAGAGTCCAGGGCGTTGTGCCATGTCTTGGTACAGAGGAGGAGCAAGTCTGAAAAGCTGACCATACTTTTCTGAACCCGAATTGGTGTTGGGAGATGAGGCGGTGTTCTCCAGGTGGTGACAGACAATAGCGAGATCGAGTGGTAATTGAATGGGACCGACTTGCTTCATTTTTTTGTGGACGGGGGTGACGCGAGCCTCCTTCCATGCAGTGTGCCATGTACGAGATCTGAGACACTGATGGAAAA
>JAXIVD010001047.1:2500-12500 GCA_036785275.1 Cancer borealis
ACTTTCCACTTACATATGCATAATAAATTAATTTGAGAGAGAGAGAGAGAGAGAGAGAGAGAGAGAGAGAGAGAGAGAGAGAGAGAGAGAGAGAGAGAGAGAGAGAGAGAGAGAGAGAGAATCAAAGAGAATCAAAGAGAATCAGAGCGTCAGAGAATCATCAATATCCTCACCCCATTTTCTGTTCTTCCTTCCTTCCAGTTGAGGACATGATCCGTGAAGTTGACATTGACGGTGACGGACGCATCAACTTCGAAGGTGAGAGTAGAATCAAGTTGGAGGCATAAAATGACCTCCTAAGCGAAGAATAATATGAAATGAAATGATGTAGGCGAGAGTGGGCTGGGAGGCGGCACTTGCGGTAGGAGCTAGTTACATATATATATGTGCCGTGTTTCAAGGGCGGAGTCAGTCAGTGTCTCTTGAGCTGTGGGCTGTGGGCTGTGGGCTGCACTCTGATCATCACTACCTAACACCCAAACTTATGCGACGCTATTGAGCGATCGAGGGCTTTTGGAGGTTACAAGAAGAGTAAAATCGGTCAAAACAGGAAGAAAATCAGCCAGACGTCAGCCATAGCTCGATTATTTGTTTAGAAGGATATTAAGGAACAGTCAAGGAGGGGAGTGTTGAGGATGGTTCAAGGAGTAACAGGAGGCTGCAGTAGATCAAAACATAACTCACATCCCTTCCTTGTGATGTAACTCTTTCCCTCACCCTTCCTTACGTCGTCATATTTTCAAGACTGTGTTCTGTTTTAATCCCCCAGTAAGCCTCTTCAGTGATTCCAAACCCCTTTCAAGCCCTCTTAAACCCCCTACACGGTAACAATAAAGTCGCTACTGAGATGAAATGTTACTCTTCTTTCAACGTTTAAAAAGAGAGGGAAAGTTGGTATTCTTATTGAAGTTTATAGTATTCTTGCATCAATTTAAGCTGTATTGTAATTATAATTGTAAGCTATTTCTTTCTATATATCGTGAATTACTAATATATGCAGAAATTACTAAGAATTTTCTATTTAAATCTAGATGTAACCAATATTCTACTTTAATTTTTAACTTGCCGGTCCTTTAAAATCAGTGTATCTTTTTATATATATTTTTTCCATTTCAGTATGTTCATCAATAATTCATATATATCGTTAATTACCATATTATCACTGCGACTGTACACTCCACATCCTTGTTGCTGACCATTATCTAATCTATTACAGAATTCGTGAAGGCACTGGGCGAGAATGACGACTCTGACGACGAGGAGGAGGCGAGGGAAGAGGAAGAAGACGAGGAGCGAAAATGAGGGAGTTGAGAATGGAAAGAAAACAACGATACTCCATAGAAAATTATAGCGTTATATGGTATACTATAAGAAATTAGGGTCACGTATTGGTTGTTTTGTGTGTGTGTGTGTGTGTGTGTGTGTGTGTGTGTGTGTGTGTGTGTGTGTGTGTGTGTGTGTGTGTGTGTGTGTGTGTGTGTGTGTGTGTGTGTGTGTGTGTGTGTGTGTGTGTGTGTGTGTGTGTGTGTGTGTGTGTGTGCGCGTGTGCGTGTGCGTGTGCGTGTGTGTGTGTGTGTGTGTGTGTGTGTGTGTGTGAAGTGATGAAAGAAACAACAATTAATCAGTATTAGGTATATATGTTGACTTACCTACCATGCGTGTCACTATTTGGTTATGTGTGAAAGTTTACGAAATTATACGAGGAAGGAATGATTGAAACACCAAGATTACAACATAGTTACATTCCAATCACTTTTACGTATTAATCAACATGTAATCGTTTGACAGGTGTGGAGGAGGAGGAGGAGGAGGAGGAGGAGGAGGAGGAGGAGGAGGAGGAGGAGGAGGAGGAGGAGGAAGAGGAGGAGGTAGAAGAGATAGGAGGTATAGGGGAGTGTCCTTCCCCCTCACCTATGTATGTACAGACTTATATAGGTCAGTGTGTGACTATAGTAACTGTCCATTGTGTTATTGTATTAAAGTGAACACTACCCATAGAAGTAAAGAGTTGAGTTTAGTTTAGTTAAGTTACCTCCTTATATACAGGTAATAATTAACAGGTAATATTGTTAATACGTGATTATTTGTTTAGTTATGAATTGATGAGGAGGAACGTAAAGTGTGGGAGAATGTTATATTACACTTGTTTTATTATCTGTTAACACTTATCTGTTCTCTGCATCTCTGATAACAAGGTTGAGGTGTGATTCTTTTCTTTCGTTTTTTTTTTTTTTTGTCGTTCTCATTGTAATTTTTTTCTTCCTATTTGTTTTCATTCTTGGTCTCTTATTTTTTTTAGTTGTATATTTTTTCATTACTTCATGAGTGCCCTCAACAGTAGCCTAGAGTGTTTATGTGTTACTTATTCTCTCTCTCTCTCTCTCTCTCTCTCTCTCTCTCTCTCTCTCTCTCTCTCTCTCTCTCTCTCTCTCTCTCTCTCCGTAGTAAGAAGAGTCACGGAAACCAATAAAAAGTCTATTCAGTGACAAATTCGTATACTATTGAGCCTCTTATTTTCCGATCCTTTGTAAGTCTCGTTTATAACTCTTATATAATACTTTCGATCGTCTATTACTCCTTAGCTTCTTGATGTTTAGCTTGAAGGATTGTTGATGAAAGGGATTTATCATTATTTATTGCACTACGAGTATTCCTTCAGTGATTACGTGGTGGAGAAGAGATAGAAAAGAAGAGAAAGGATAATAGTAGTGTTTGGTGAGTGTGTATAGTGTTGAAGCCTCCACCACGCCCTCTATACAACACCACGGCACTAATCGAAGAGGCTCCTGGTGGATGGGTCAGCAAACAGTCTTCTCGTGTGGCACAGTGAAGGTGGAAGGAAAGAACTTCTCACGTGGAGGTAAATAATCACTTACACCTGCCTGTTATTAATTAATTCCTTATGTTTAAAGCGTGTGTTGTTTGTGATTGTGTGTAAGTTAGCACGTGTTAGTATTAGTGTTTGTGTTGCGGAAGGTTACCGGAAACAGAGAGGCGCTGCAGCATCCTATTCAGGTGTGAGGAAGAACAGTGGTGTCCTGCAGCGTGTTGTGTGTTATCGTGTAATGATGGTGTGGTGTGAAGGTGTAGCCAAGGTGTAAAGCCCCTTCCACACGAAGGGCAAATGCACGGCGGGCACTCTGATTTGCCCATAATTCTCTCGCTTTGAAACAGTGTTACCAGATCAAACAGTCCAATTAAGGCAGGCAGTAGGCACAGGCAGGCGAACGTATGACTTGGGCCGGACGACGGGCAGAGGGCAAAGTACAGTCAGAGCTGTGTCAGGCAACGTCGGCCAGTGTAGCCCACTGGCCGACGTTGCCTGACACAGCTCTGACTGTACTTTGCCCTCTGCCCGTCGTCCGGGTGTTCGGTACGACACCATGGGGGGGGCCGGACAGTTAAAGCTAAACGTATAGCTTTGTGTACAATAATTATTGCTATTTGCAAGAAGAAAAAGGACAGGAGAGAGAAGAAACAATGGTGTAAAAAGTGGTTGGAAAACCGAATAACAATAGATACAGATACCCACGGAGGGCACGGTGTTGACTTGTAACATCGTGTGTCTGGCAACGTGGTTCCTAGTTAGGCGCCCATCCAGTGCCTCAACAACGGGCACGGGCACTTCGATGGTTTGCCCGTGGTTTCCTCGTCTATGACGTCATCCACACTCGTAATCGCCACCCATACTACAAAATTGGTAACAGTGTCTGCCCGCCGTGCATTTGCCCTTCGTGTGGAAGGAGCTTAAGTGTACCTGTGGTGGCAGGGGAGAGATGATGTTAAGTACGTCAACCCAAACTGTGTTGGTTAAACATCGGCCATCAGTTTGTGTCAAAATTTATTGATAAAACAAAGTGCACAGAAACTGTAAGCCAGTGATATTATCGATGCATAAGTCACGTGGTACAAACAGCGTGTGGTCGTGGTTTAGAGTAAAAGATTCTCGGCGCACACCTGCTGAGGGAGGCGAGGCAGGAGTGCATCAGGTGCTCTCCATGACTAGTAGTGAGTACAGGTGGAGTAAGGAATGGTATGGAAGCTGAATGAGGATGTCGTTGCCTCCAAAACTGGTGTCGGGAAGGGTAGGTGACCCTGGCGGGCAGCGGGTGGAGCCTCATGGCAGCAACTTGGTGTTGATCCAGTTGGTGAGGCGGCGGTAAGCTCGGTTGTTCTTCTGCTTGGTGAGCTCCTCTCGGAATTGGTCCACATCGCGCTGGCTCGGACAATTACACTTGAAATTGTTTCTGATCAGGTCAGGTAGGACCCCTGTGAGGGAGAGGAAGAGTGCGTGACAGATGAGTGAGGTAGTAGAGGTGTGGCTCAGTAAAGCAGTTAATGACTGGGACGATTGTTACTCACGTCGTACACGCTCAGTGAAGTAGTGGCAGCCTTTGTGGTTCTTGATGAGACAGTCCACCGCTATGTCCATGTTCGACATTATCAGCTTCCGCTCCTCGTCGGTGAGTGAGGGAAGGTCCAACACCTGGGCAGAGCACGCCATCGCACACACCACCACCAGCAATGCCACGAACACCTTCATGATTCTGAAAACGGAGAACAAAAAGGAAAATAATAACACATGACATAAAATGGACATTCTACTGAAGAAATTTGTCATAACGCGTTTGTCTGCATGTGTAATGCACGCACACATTACTTATACATATGTACACCTCGGAGCAGGTGTACATAGGTGTACCTCACCAGTGTGACCCAACTGTTAGCAGACCTATCATAGGCGCGGAGGTTACGTCTCTTCTCGATCCTCGAACACAAGGTCAAGTGACCGGCTCTTCCAGCGGCGTTTTTAAGGCTGCACGACGCAGTGTTGCGAAATATGAAAGTGAAAATTTGTTGACGGGAACCTCACAGGCTCACCACGCCGCGTGAAGGACAAACTCGAGAATACAGGTAATGGTACACACACACACACACACACACACACACACACACACACACACACACGCACACACACACACACACACACACACACACACACACACACACACACACACACACACACTCACTCACACATGCCACTCCACGTCCATTAGTAACCTTCGTGTTCAAACTGATATACCCAAAACAATGGAAAAACACGTTTGTTCTCCAGACTGTTTATTCAATTGTTTGTTTGTTTGTTTTCATATATGTATGTATGGAGCCAATTGTTTAGTGTGTTTGGTGTGCTTGGGTGGCGTGTTTGGTGCGAGGGTGTCCGTCAGGGCAGAAGGAGCCCAGACGGTGGTGAGAGGTGCGAGGGGAGAGACACCACAAGCGGTAGGACTCCTCCAGCTACCGGCAGGGGAGGCAAGGAAGAGGAAGGGGATTCACGTGTTTGAGACTTCATTCGAATTTTACAATCAATTACCTATCATCACGCTACACTTGTATGCGTGCACACACATGTACGGTGCACGGAAGGTGTGTATGTAAGTACATTCATTGCACTCAATGACTATATGTACCATTGATGGTGATCATAGCGCCACGCACGGCAGGATGGCGGGCCACTGCGTCCTCCTCACGTAGTATTGTAAAGTTTATTTCTTCGCTCCTTATGTGCCGCGTCTTAATAAATGTGTTCTCAGGAGGCAGGAGCGGCCTGTGTCCTGGCCTGCCGTGCCTTGCCTCACCCTGCTGCCCACCGCTGCCATGATACTGATAATACTGTATATAGTCATTATAGTGACGACAAGTGACAAGCAGCAGGTCATCATACACACAGGTGCATCATCTATCACTAAGGTTTGGCCTCCACCCTGTCCCTTCAACCCTCCCTTCCTACACCCTCAGAACAGGTTTCTGTCAGTCAGTGCTTCACACATTATTAATAGAGGTTATCTTTAAGTTTTGAAACACCGTCTCGAAACAGTTTCATTGAGACAATACTGAGCCTCAAGTGGTGAATGAGGTGCGCGCGCACAGTGACGCCAAGATCGTGCACACAGAGGCACCGCACGCCGCGGCAGAAGCATCGGCGCCTCTCGACCTTCCATCATCCAACAGACAGCCGTGATCATATACTACAGGTGAGAGGCGGCGGTGAAAGTGAGTGAGCGGAGAGGGGCGGCACTTACATGCTGGCGGGCGGGGCGGGACAGGGCGAGGCGAGTGGGGCCACCTTTGGGGACGCTGGGTGCGGCAGTGTGCGGGAGGGGCGGAGGAGCGGAGGGGAGGGGGTGTTGGCTGTGTATATTTCCACTGCCTTTTCCGCTGCTTCTTGTTATTCCAGCCAGCGTGTGTACCTCGACCACTCTTTGTCACCTTTATGGGACGTGCCTACACCAGGTGGTTGGGTCACGTGCAGTAGGCATGACCGAGGCAGGGCGTGGTGTGTGGTGTGTGTAGTGTGTGGTGTGTGGTGTGTGGTGTGTGTGGTGTTTGGTGTTTGGTGTGTGGCTGCCACTCACCGCTCGGGCGTGAGTCTTGTTCTTACCAGTAAGTCTTGTTTTACACGTTCCATTCACTTAATTTTTTGTTGTTTTTGTCAACACCTGAGAGGCAACGCAAACACTCCCGATCACCAAGAGTTCCTGGTGCCTCGGTATGTTAGGGTTCAGGTGTGTTTGGTGGCACCTCACCTGTGTTGTGTGTTGTATGTTAGGGGAGGGGGGAGGGGTTGTACTGCCTCCCCTCCTCTCCCCCATGACCCACCTCCCATAAATAGTAATATTTCCTAATTTGCTGATAACGAATGCAACGAAACCGTGGCCTCAAAACACACCAAGGATTGCGTAGGAACGTGGGTCATGTTACGTGTGTCCTTCATGCTTACAAGCTGCTGTGTTTTAAGTATTTATTTTATTATCATCATTTTAGGTTAATCTTGCGTGGCATCTAATCTTTGTTGGCAGGTACCAGAAGGTTATAATTATCTTAGCTTAGTCTTATGGGCAGCAGACATTGTAGGCTGACACACGTGTTGTCTGATGTTAATATTCTCTTAATGTACTCGAAACTTTTCACATTGACCTATTATTTCAACATTTAACAGGTTTATTTTTGTGTCACTTTTGTTACTTAATGTTTTGCTTGTTACGGTCCAGCTGACAGCCTCTTGAAAGGAAGAACTCCGCCGAACCTTCCCTCTCGATTCCTCCTTCAGGAAAATTAAGGAGCTATTTGTAGGACGATTTACCTGTGGATTCATCAACATTTCTTTTACTATTATTATTATTATTATTTATATTTAATTATTTAAGAAACACGTAAGACAGGATCATTAACCTTTTACGAAATTAGACACACACACACACCTGCCTCCTCCCTTTACGTCACAGGTACACTTACTAACTATAATATACCTGCATGGCTCCAGGTCTTGTCTGGTTCACATGACGTAGATAATATTACACAGTGACTTTTTTTTTTTTTTTTCACCTTTGCACTCATATTAGCATCGTGAACCCCCCTCCTTCCTTCTCCACCTGCTCCCCCCTTGCCCTGTCCCCAGCCTGCCGTTTTCTTCCATGTTCTTAGTTCTTGATTGGGTTAATTATTATTGTACAAGTTTGCTCGAAGTCAAGGAAAGGTGAGAGGTGAGCTAAGTCCTTGTGAGGTTTACTCGTATAATTGAAAATGAAAAAAAAGTTATTTCGTAAGTAATAGTAATTGCTGCTTATCCAATATATATATTTTTTTTTTGCATTTTATACTTTCATTTTCGAGGTGTGTGTGTGTGTGTGTGTGTGTGTGTGTGTGTGTGTGTGTGTGTGTGTGTGTGTGTGTGTGTGTGTGTGAGTGCGCGGGCGCGTTTGTGTATGTGTGTGTGTGCGTGTATAAGCAAGCGTGAAGTGGCAGTTGGTATACCGTTGTATATGTTTCTTTTTTATGGTCTCTCTCTCTCTCTCTCTCTCTCTCTCTCTCTCTCTCTCTCTCTCTCTCTCTCTCTCTCTCTCTCTCTCTCTCTCTCTCTCTCTCTCTCTCTCTCTCACATACACACACACACACACACACACACACACACACAAACTTTCCCTTTCACGCTCATACGAGGTGACAAGTAAGTAGGGCTGATGATGATGATGATAGATCATTCATAATGATAACCGCAACAACAACAACAACAACAACAACAACAACAACAACAACAACAACAACAACAACAACAACAACAACAACAACAACAACAACAACAACAACAACAACAACAACTACTACTACTACTACTACTACTACTACTACTACTACTATTACTACTACTACTACTACTACTACTACTACTACTACTATTACTACTACTATTACTACTACTACTACTACTACTACCACTACTACTACTACTACTACTACTACTATTACTACTACTATTACTACTACTATTACTACTACTACTACTACTACTACTACTACTACTACTACTACTTACACTCGACATTTAGCTTCCACCCCGCTCCTAACTTAACTTAAATCATCTTAAGAACATATCCTCACTCAACCCTTATCCATCGTAACTTGATCGTATACCGAGACGCAGCTGTGTGTAATAAATAATATGTAACACCTTCGCAACAAAACAAGTGAAAATCAATGCATAAACTTGCGTCACGGTAAAGATAAGGATGGGAATATAATCTTAGTGTTATAGAACGACTCTTTCACACATGTTCACTACTCGATTCAAACAGGAGAGTTCAGAAGTTACATCGTATATTGAAACGGTGATGATAGTGATGCATAAGAACACGTGTATAGTTAGTTGTATTCAAACACTATAATACTAAGAATATCACCATAACTTTTCCGACTTGCTATCCTGATCCGCTTTACCGCCGACAACTACCAACAGAGTCTCATAAGCCCAGTTTCTTTCTTCTCCTTCAATCCTTTCTCTCCCGCGTTCAGCTCAACTCCCCGTCACCTCCACCACCACCACCACCACCACCACCACCACCACCACCTTCCTGACACCACTTTCACTCTCTTTGGCTCTCCTCCAACGCCTTTCACTCACACCACTCACCATACCTGTTTTCACGCACCCCAACGCACACCCTCACGCACGCCCGCACTTTTACCTCCACGCCCATTCTTACCTCGTCGGGCGCGCGCAACACAACTTCGTCTTGAAATGAAGAGGAAAGTAAGAGGCAACGTCTTATATACCTCGGGTCAAGGCTGTAACCGGCTGTCTCGTGGGAGGGGCTTATGGTGGTGATTGTGGTGGTGGTGGAGGGAGGGGCGGGGGGGGGTGAGGGTTCGAGTCTGTGTGATCTTGTGGTTACCATGTGGTGCTGTGGCGCTACTCTACAGGGTGGTGTGTGTGTGTGTGTGTGTGTGTGTGTGTGTGTGTGTGTGTGTGTGTGTGTGTGTGTGTGTGTGTGTGTGTGTGTGTTGGTATGTATAGGTGTGCGTGTGCGTGTGTGTGTAGAGAAAAAATGTTGAGTTTTCTTAGTTAACGATATGATGAACAGAATAATGAATGATGAATGAAACTTCAAAAAAATATTTTCCTTGTTTTCTCTATTGTGTATTTACTCTTCCACTAACTAACGTTTTTAGTCAATAATTGAGTTTCCTTTTAACTGTCTCGTGTGTGTTGATTTTCTCCATGACTTACCATTAATACAACACTTTACTCAAAACGACACACTCGCGCCTCGGTCACGTATCGCTGAATGCAGGCAGCGGGGGGCGGGGGGGAGGGGGGGGGGCAGGAGGTTGTGGTGACCTTTCAGTATTTGGTTCGTACAACTTATCTTTGGCCTTGAGTCGTGATGGAGCCTTCAGGTGGCGGTGATAGCAGTTACCGCCATTATATAGATCGTGGTTCGGTAGCTCCAGGCCTGAAACACGTATATACTATGTGTGACAGGTAACCGAACTTCAAAGGAAACTAAATAATGGTTCATGGATAAGGTGTAACTCAGCCTCCAAATCATGCAGCGTGAAGAAGAATGTTCCCAGAAGTGTGTAATGTTTAGAAATTGTAGACATTTACAAGAAGATTGCTTAGTCATATGATTATGTATGTTTTAGTTTACTTACTTTTAAC
>JAXIVD010001047.1:17500-20000 GCA_036785275.1 Cancer borealis
CGACACCTGCGGGTGGATGGGGAAGGTGGAGGGATAGAGTGAGGAGTAGATATCGATGGGGGTGAAGGGAGATAGGGAATGGGGAGGAATATTGTGGGTATCTCATTATAATGTAATGGGGTAATGTACTACGTATTGTAAGAGGGGATGAAAGGGAAGGGAAGAAAGAAGTGGTAAGACACAGTACACAACGAATTCATTAATGTATGTAGGTAAATAATATACAGGTGATTTGGAAGTACATAATTAAGGAATTGTAAGGGTTTTTGTGTAAGAAAGAGAGATAGATAGTCTTGTCTGTGACAATAGATTATAATACGTATATAACCAAAATCCTGGATTTGCTCGAGTTTGTCATTTAAAAGCTCTTTTTTAGTCACCGTCTCAACAATATACTTGAAAGAAAACAAGAAGAGGGAAAGAGAGAACGGCGTAAGAAAAAGGTGAACCCAAAATTAGCAGTTTTTTCTTCTTCTGTGCAATGAGATTAATAACATTGACTTTGAGTGGTATCTAATAACGAAGCTGGAGGAGAGAGAGAGAGAGAGAGAGAGAGAGAGAGAGAGAGAGAGAGAGAGAGAGAGAGAGAGAGAGAGAGAGAGAGAGAGAGAGAGAGAGAGAGAGAGATGCGAGTGACCAGAAATATTGGAGGAAAAATATGATATAGATTATTTTCATCCAATCAAGCAAAAGGAAAACAAGTATCCAAGACGCTGCCTCTAATGTATGCGTTGTTTTCAGCTCCACCCTCCATCCTCCTTTCATTAGTAGCTTGCCAACCTTTAGACCGAGAAGTAAATCAAGTTGTGCTAAATGGCTTACATCCTTTTTAGTTTCTCAGGTATTCTCAGACATCCACGTACTATAAAGCAATGATTGATTGATTTATGTTAATCAAGGTGCCGCAGCAACTCGGTCTTTAAATGCGTACTAACAATGAACCGTAAAAGGACGATGAACAGATGGATGAGCTTGTTACATCGTTACCATATCGCTGCCAGACTGCGTTACCGTGCGTTATTCTACATGCTCGTACACTACCGGTGTTTCCTATCAGGTGTTACATTAGACACCTGCATCAGTTATAGAACGAGTACACACACTTTTTTATATAAATTTGCTTAAAAGATTTGTTCATTATTAAAAAGTATATTTACTTTAAACAAGTTCTCTTGTCGAGAACATACTGGTAATAGCTAAGACAGGTTCATATTTCTAATGATTTCGTCACCGCGTTGCTCTCGATATGAAGCACCGTTCTAAGCACTGAGGTCATCTCGAATATTTCTCTGAAGGTATGAGTCAACACAGAGCAAGAGTTTCGCCACTCCATCACATCTTAACAAGCTGTACTAATGAGTGGTGGTATAATGACACCAATAACTGCGTGTTGGTCTGTTAGTTCAAGGCTGCCTGGCTGGTGTGGCAGGATGGGAGTGAAAGGAAGATTAAGGAAAACTAGTAACACAACAGGTCAAGATAACATTTAAAGGTACTGACTTTATCTCACGTTAAAGGTGTTGGAACGGTGATGTAGTTTCAGATGAGGATGGGAAAAAAAATTTTCTTCAAGTGGCACAGATTTTGAACTCTCATTATTAATACCAAAATTAGAAACAGTTGAGTCATCCCTTTGATATGTCATAAGACCTGTACTACCAAACATTACCATGAAGGTAGCAAAAATAGAGAAAAAAAATTATTAATGTAGTACTTGCTATAATGATGCAAGTGCTAGTGAAGGCAGATAAATCTATCTATACTCAAGGTCACAGACACAAGGGCAAGCTGGATCTGTACCTGTTTTAATGTGAGGTTAATTAAGGTCAATGTGTGATTATGTGCAGGTCAGTGGCGCCGCGCACGACACAAACGGAGAGGGAAAGAAAAGGTGCGTTCCTCGACTTGAATGTGTGTATGTGTGTGCGTGAGATTGATTGATAGATAGAAAAATAAATAGATAGATTAGTAGATTGATAAGGAAATAGATCGAAAGAGAAAGAGAGGGAGAGAGAGAGAGAGAGAGAGAGAGAGAGAGAGAGAGAGAGAGAGAGAGAGAGAGAGAGAGAGAGAGAGAGAGAGAGAGAGAGAGAAGGGGGGTGGAGTACAAAGGGTGGGTGAACTAGAATGCAAAATAAGCTGTTTGAACTAAAAATGAAGTTGAAATTAATGAATCTAAAATGAAAAGAGAGGAAACTGAACTGGAGAGCATTTGTGGAAAGTGAAAGTATGCAAGTTGCGGGAGAATAGAGGTTAAGAGTGAACTGAAGGCAAACATCAAACAGGCAAAGTGAAGAAAGAACTTATGTAAGACTGATAAATAAACTGAAGTGTTGCTGTGTATGAAATGAATACGAGAAGTGGTGGAAAGTGTGTGTGTGTGTGTGTGTGTGTGTGTGTGTGTGTGTGTGTGTGTGTGTGTGTGTGTGTGTGTGTGTGTGTGTGTGTGTGTGCGTGTGTGTGCGTGTGTGTGTGTGTGTGTGTGTATGTGTGTGTGTAT
>JAXIVD010001047.1:25000-85000 GCA_036785275.1 Cancer borealis
TTACAATCTAGGTGAACCTTCTCTACTGGATCATATTTTTACAAATTTTTTCTCTAACTTTTCATCTGGAATAATACACTACCCAATATCAGACCATCTGCCAATTTTCCTTAACGTTACTGTTCCCTCCAAATCTAATAAATTACATAAAGTTGAGTTTCGGATAATAAATGAAACAAATAAGGAAAAATTTGCACAAAAAATCAGTATGATCGACTAGAATGCTCTCCTTGATAACAACGATGTCAATGACAACAGTAAAACATTTATAGATCAAATTAAAAAAGCTTTTGACGATTGTTTCCCACTTAAATCCAAATTAATAACTGAAAAGAGATTAAACAATCCTTGGATATCACAATCAGTACTTAACTCTATAAGGACAAAAAATTATCTTTACAAAGATTATAAAGTAGGTGCTGTAACAAAGATTCAATATAAACAATACCGCAATATGTTAGATACTATACTATACGACAAGCAAAAAGATCTTACTATATTGCTCAGTTTACCAGTTTTAAAAATAATACTCATAAGATATGGAAAACAATTCGCCAATTTTCTAACCATAACCATAAAAACAGTGCCTCAAATCACATACTCTGTAACGGCAAAAAAAAAAAAAAAAAAAAAAATTTTGAACCTTTAGAAATTGCACAAGCTTTCAATGAATTTTTCACAAATATTGCATCTAACTTGGATCAAAGTCTACCGCCTTCCACCACAAATCCTCTCAGCTTCCTTAGAGGTGACTATCTGCATTCGATGGCAATTCCTATAATCATACCCCAGGATGTAATTAATGTAATCAACTCTCTAAAAAACAAAAAATGCAATGTACATGAAATTCCTGTATCTGTGTTAAAATCTAGCAAAAACCAATTTGCAATACCTTTGACTCTACTCTTCAATAATTCTATCAATAACGGTAAATTTCCTCAACTTTTTAAACACGCAACTGTTGTCCCCATTCACAAAAAAGGAGCTAAAGATGAACTAAGTAACTATAGACCAATATCTTTATTAAATATTTTTTCCAAGATTTTTTTAAAAACTCATGAAGAAATTCCTAATAAACTTTCTAGAAAATCATAATATACTAAACCCAAGCCAGTTTGGTTTTCGCCAAGGCCTAAACACGTTTGATGACCTAAGAACTTTCTCTGAAGAAATTTATAGCAGTTTGGACAAAAAACATTCACTATTAAGTATATTTATTGACTTCACCAAAGCTTTTGATATTGTTAGGCACGACATATTATTACAAAAACTATACTTCTATGGAATTAGAGGCATTATTCATGACTGGTTCCAAGACTATTTATCTCACAGGTCCCAATCAACAAAGTTTCAAAGTACTATATCACCGCCACTATCCATTCAATATGGTGTGCCACAGGGCAGTGTTCTGGGTCCGATTCTTTTTCTTTTATATATAAATTATATAAGTAATATATTTGCAAACTTTAAAACAATTCTTTTCGCAGATGATTCAACTTTATATATCACTGGTGAAGATCCGACTAATATGATACATTTAGCAAACACTGACATGAAAATCCTTCATAAATGGTGTCTGAGTAATAGGTTAACAGTAAATTTAAATAAAACCTTTTATATGTTATTCACTAATAAACCACCATCAGTGCTTCCATCTTTATATTTTTCTCATAACACTATAACAAGAACTGACAAACACACACTACTGGGCATAACGTATGATGATACTATGATCTTTTAAACACCACATAGCAAACCAAACCCTTAAATTATCCAGAATAGTATCTCTGTTATATCAAATTAAAGAATTAATGCCCATTGATGTTCTGAAAGTTGTATACAATGCCCATGTCTTACCACACCTATACTATTGTACACCTATCTGGTGCAACACCTATCCCACACACGTCTTACCACTGTTCAGACTCCAAAAGAAAATCATAAGAATAATTACTAACAGCGATTATTTTGCTCACACACAACCTCTATTTAAAGAAACCAAATCATTAAAACTCTTTGATATTAATAAGCTACAGATTAGTACTTACATGTATAAAAAGGTAAAAAATGATACAGATATGCACTTACAACCACAACATGCGTATTTCACCCGTAACAATGAAAAGTTACGTATACCTGCCCATAACTTAACACTTTTCCAACATTCACTTTCTTATTCTGGACCTAAAACCTGGAATTCTATCCCTAACAGTATAAAAATCTTACCTTCTATACACTCTTTTAAAAAACAATTTAAAAAACATACACTCCACAATTACTAAATGTACAAGTATGTGTGTTATTTCTTTTTATTTATTATTCTTTAATCATTTATTTGTCTTGCTGTCATTATGTGTTCTCACCCTAGTAAGTTATTGTGTCATTCTATCACAAATGTTTTATTTTTTTATTTATTAAGGTCATTATTACTTCATTTCCTTATATTAAGATTATTATTATTATTATTATTATTATCATTATCATTATTATTATTATCATTATCATTATTATTATCATTATTATTATTATTATTATTATTATTATTATTATTATTATTATCATTACTACTACTACTATTATTATCATCATTATTATTATTATTATATATATTTTGTCTTATTTTCTTGTCTGTATGTTCAGTCTAGATACATAGTTGTGCTTGGTAATTATAATAGTATACTTATACATACTATAACATCACCTTATCCAGCACATAGTTTCCACTACTGCCCAAAAAGCTGAAGCTTTAGATGGGCTCCCTACTTTTATATTCATTGTATATAACAATTTCTTCTTGTTTTTTGTTTTGTTTTACTAGGGATAATAAAATGTTTCAAATGTTTCAATGTTTTACCCTTAGCACCAGTCAGTCAGTCAGTCAGTCGGGCAAGCAGTCAGTCAGTCACGCAGTTTGTCAGTCAATCGGTCAGTCAGTCAGTCGGTCAGTCAGTCAGTCTTACGTAAGGTAGAAACATCTTTTGGAGTAGAGAGTTGAATGATTAATAAAGAATGAGGGTGACGATGAGGATAAGGAGGAAGAGGAGGAAGAGGAGGAAGAAGACGTGAGGTGGTGGGGTTGGTGGTGTTGATGTGGAGAATGAGGAGGGAAAAAAGTAGGGAAAGTGAAGAAAGTAAAGATGAAAGTAAACATAACTTTTTTGTTGATTCCTTGAGGAGGAGGAGGAGGAGGAGGAGGAGAAGGAGGAGGAGGAGGAGGAGAAGGAGGAGGAGGAGGAGAAGGAGGAGGAGGAGGAGGAGGAGGAGGAAAAGGAAGATGAAGAAGAGGAGGATTTAGTGCTTTAATAAATGTTTTAAAAGATGGACGAGGAATAGAAAAAATTAAAAAAAAACATAGAAGAAACATCGATGCAAAGGAACAACACATAACCAAAACAATGCTGGTTTATAATGTGTTTACCTGCACACGACTCTTTTCTTATTTTTCTTATGAAGGAAAACAAAAGGAGGACATTAACTCTTGTCCATTCCTTCCTTCCTTGGACACGCGGGAAGGAAACATTAACAACATTAGTTTATAAATTACTAAGTCTTCAAAAACAAATGAGTCACGAACAAAAAACAAAAAAAAAAGAAGCCCAAAAGCAAATATAAAAAAAAAGACAAGGAGGAGGATGAAGGAAGGAAATGAAAAGAGGAAGGGATGGAGGAAGGAGATTGGAAGGTCATAGATACAGGTTAAAATAATCTTGAAGAGGTAAAAGAAGGTAGTTCCTGCTTTTCATTATTGTCTTTTTAAAGTAAAGTTTATGGTCGTAAGTTTCCACAGAAGTGACGTGTCATGCAGGAGGTACTGTTTATCTTTTTCATATATATATGTGTGTGTGTGTGTGTGTGTGTGTGTGTGTGTGTGTGTGTGTGTGTGTGTGTGTGTGTGTGTGACCAGCGACCAGCGATAAATTCCTGTAGGTATTAAGGGAAGGAAGGATGGACACACACACACACACACACACACACACACACACACACACACATACACACACACAGCGCCAAGGCCACACTGTCCCTATATAAGCAAGCTTCGTAACTGCATAAAAACTCCCACATCATGAAGCCTCGTGAAAAACTGTGTGTGTGTGTGTGGGGGGGTGCGGTGTTTACTTTTTTCCTTATAATAAAAACCTTTTCCTTACTTTTATTTTTTTTCTAGTTTCGTCTTATCTATCATAGTTAATATAATTTATTTTATTATTTTCATTAATATTACTTCATAATACAACACAATAACAATAATTTATTTTTTTATTATTTATTTTTTGACATTTTCTTAACTTGTATGGAATTATTCTCGTTTCCTTTTCAATAATAACATCAAAATTCTTGCAGCTGGATCTTAAACTAACCAAGTAACATGCGTGATCCTAAGCCTCGTGTGTTACTCTCAAGGTTTCTGATCCTTTGAAGCAGGAAGACCTATATAATTAAACATTCCACGCCTCTCAACTTCTGCCTCGATGTGAAAAAAAAATACTCATATATTTTTTATATCACTCAAGCAGTCATGAATTACGTCCAACACTTGAGATTACCTTCGAGAATCATGAAAAGTAGAGATAGATAGACACACATACAAAAAAAGAATACTGAAAGTCACAAAAACGACAAAATTACTTGAGATCTTACTTTATCTATCCCAAAAGCAGTATATGATTCTATTTTTTTCCCCTTAACAATACGACATCAGGACATGATGAAACAAACCATTACATATAAAAATAAATATATAAGAAAATTGCACTAACCTAACGAAACTTCCTCCTGAACGCTTATAGTTTTCCCTCAAGACGTCTTTCCAGCATCGATTTAAGTAATGAGTATTTCATGTGCTTATGTAAGGGACAGGTTTGGTGCGTGTGTGTGTGTGTGTGTGTGTGTGTGTGTGTGTGTGTGTGTGTGTGTGTGTGTGTGTGTGTGTGTGTAAGATAAAGGGTCAGAGGAGGTGGAGGAGGAGGAGGAGGAGTGGTTGGTCATACCTCTGAGTCTGCCTCCTTTCCTTCCTTCCTCCCTCACTGCAGCTTCCCGCGCGCCGTGAGGGATCTTCAACCTTTCTTATTCTTCCCTGTTTCATTTCGTCGGTTCCTCAGATCCTGCCTCTTTATTCTTTCGTCTCACCCACCTCTCTCCTTCTCCTTCTCCTCCTCCACCACCTATATCTTCTCTTGCAGGACGTGTGTGCGCGCGTGGCCACCGGGTGCACAGTCATCATTGTTTGTTAGTCTCCTGAGAGCCAGAGAATCCTTTCATAACACCCCTTTCCATATTTGAACAACAATCAGGCTCTGGAAATACACAAGTGAGGGAATTATTAATAATGCCATAATACTGTGATCAATTATACCTGACCTTATGTTACATTCCAACATAAAACTATTAACACTTGAGTTTATGGCGCAAACAATGATTGGTATCGATCGCGCGGTGCTCTCAGCTGTGTTGGTTTGTTGTTGGGTATGGGCGCGGACTGTGGATGGGGGACTGTGGGTGGGAGGCCGTGGGGTTGGGTATGGTGGCGCGGACTGTGGGTGGGAGACTGTGGGGTTGGGTATGAAATAACAGCAGGTGGCAATGACGAGGGTGGTGGAGCAGGACTTCCCCAAACTTATGTAAGTCCTCTTGGTGCCTGGGCAGACTCCAGGTGGCCAGGGCTTTTAGGTAATCATTCTGTATGCACGTTTGTATACACTCGTGATGTGGGGAATTGACGCTAGGGAGGTGTGTGTGTGTGTGTGTGTGTGTGTGTGTGTGTGTGTGTGTGTGTGTGTGTGTGTGTGTGTGTGTGTGTGTGTGTGTGTGTGTGTTGCGTGTGTATGTGTGTGTGTGTGTGTGTGTGTGTGTGTGTGTGTGTGTGTGTGTGTGTGTGTGTGTGCGTGCGTGCGTGTGCGTGTTTGTGCACTTGAAGACTTTTTTTTTTATTTTGTACCTTCTTTCCTTTTTTCATCGGACGTTTTCCTCTATTACTGGATCAACTTCATCGATCATTTCAACAAATTCACGTACTAACATACAGTATATACAGTTTTAGGAAGGATGTTGCCGAAATATCTTCATCTGACATTTTTGGTTTCATAGATAATTTTTATCCTTGTATCTTAATGCTTCCTTGATATTGTGACTCTTACTAGCTTTGAAACAAGACAAGGATGTATTAGTACTTCCGCGATGAGCTACTACAAGTGTATGTCAGCGGCGGTAACACGTGTCTCTTCTCAAGGTCTTCAGGTCTTCCAGTATTCCAAAGCTCATCCTTAACCATCCCTTCCTCACCATCTCTTCCTTAACATCTCTTCCTTACCATTTCTCTTACTTTTTCTTTCTGCACGCATACGTAAAATCTAGTCACTTGGTCAACACAGGAAAGAAGGAAAAACCCTTTATGTTAACTCTGCTGGTAGGAGTGTCTTCAAGGCTGTGTATGAAATGTGCCTCATCACACTTCTTGGAACGTAATACTTGCGGTGTGTTAATTGATGTCTTAATCACAGTGGACTTGGCATACAGAACCGTTCTTACATTGTGTTCCACTCCTCATGTTGTTGTTCAGTTGATAAGCGACTAAGTTATTCTCTACTCCCCTAAACAACTGAAGAAAAAGAAGAAATTAATAAGTAGATAAGTAAGTACGTCAATAAATAGACGAATGAATTCATAAATGAAAAATAAGAACAAATCCTATAAAACCAGATCGTCAATGTCAAAATCTTAGTCAATGTAAATACATGGACAATGAAGCAGAAGAAAAAAAAATCAAGATATCAACAGTGAAAGACGAAGCAAGTTTTCTACGAGTTACGAAGCTGAAATAAGTTGGAACACTGTGCTGCGGCCTGAAGTAAGTCACCAAACTGAAACAAAAACCTAAAGAATAAAAAGAAAGAAATATACATGAGTATGTGCAGTCATAGCTGGTTCCTTCTCACTAAATTACCACTTGGGACCTCGCACACAAAAAAATGTCCTTAATCCACACAATTATGTCTAATTGACGTGTTGAGTAGGATGTGTAACCACCTGTGACTGGCGAGTGAAGAGGAGTCGTCCTTCCTTCCTTCCATATGACGTGGCCTGTTCTCTTCACTATTTATCAACACATATTTGTTAAGTTTCACCAATGTAGGAACTTTTTTCTTTCTTTTTTAACTTTACTAGCTGACCACAAGAGCGGAGATAACTATAATTATACTTAACGTGTGTCTTTGTCATTGTTTGTGAGGGTGTGTGTTTTGTGAAAGTATTCTCAGTCTATTTCTTCTACTTTATTATATATATTTCAGGGTTGAACAAAAGCATCACTGGATAAGAAGTGTTTATTGACGTACAAAATGCTTACATTATATCATCACAATGCGGTAATACAATGTGCTACTGTTTAGGCTTGATAACATGAAGCGTATAGGCTACTTTTACTTTTCCACAGTGTTTTACCTATTCATTACCAGGTGCCTCTTCATTGACGACGCCATTATCGATAAAAAACTGGGAACTTAACGTAATTTCTACATTCTTGGTGTAAGTCACCTCAACTTGGTAATGTCCGCTGGTTAGGCTGCTGAAGATCGCCAAGCAGTCACTCCCTGAGGCAACACAGTACTATATTAGATTTCCATTCTTCTGTCTGGTTTGTAAGGTGAATTTTTTTTAACAATCCCAAATCCTTTAGAATATCATACATATATTCTCCTTTTGCTTACATTCACTTTTTTATGGCGTAGGGACGGAGTGACCTCACCGCCTAATACACTGGTCTGTTCTACTATATACTGACACTATATACTGACTATTCACCTCTTTTGCTGCAGGCGACGGTGACGGTGTCCGATGAGACTTTATTATCATCAACCACGCGAACCATGAACTCCTGGACGCTGGGCTCCCTCTCCCACGACACTACTGCTACACCTGACGCCTCAGTGTGAACCCTTACCTGCACGTCTAAAGCGGAAGAAAGGGGAAGCAGGTATGTTTAATACTACAAAAGACAGACAGAGAATAAGGAAAGGTTGGATTAAATTCACAAGTTCTTTTCTTCCGCGTTGAATTGGTCATCTTTGCACACTGGCTCACCTGTAACGGACACGAGGCTGGAGGAGCCGGAAGAGTGGTCGGAGAGGAGAAGATGCATGTGTGAGACAGGTCCTCGGTCTTCAGGGTCCACCAGGGTTTGTAGGCCTCTCACCCAACACAAACTGTTGTCACTTCCCACCCACCCCAGGCAAGACACATTAGCGAGAGATGTACACATGGAAAATCAATACATAATAAAACACACACACACACACACACACACACACACACACACACACACACACACACACACACACACACACACACATACACACTCACCCTTGCAAGTCACACTCTGCCGGCACATTCTTCAGAACCTCACTGTGGTTATGGTCATTTATTACCATAACTTCGTAATCTCCCTTGACGCACTCCACCTTCCCAGGATCCAGATATACCGGATTATCTGGATTTTGATCCTCTCCCGTCTCTGCGCTGCTGTCCTCGTTTCCCTTTGATGGAGCCGACACTGTGAATAACATCGTCTTGGAACTCAGCTCGGCGTCCACACCCTTACTCATCACTAGTACCGTGTTGATGGTTAGTTCTGACAAGAGGGAAAGACTGGTGGTTAAGCTGCATCCTTGTTAACAGTAATATGATGTGCATTAATGGTTCACTAGACTAGAATCACGTTATAATCTCTTTTGTTTATGGTTTGAACGGTCAGCTGGAACGTTTTAAAATTTTCGATTTGAAGTCACACCATAACTTTGTAACGTGTAATACATGCAGCCATTGATTAATTGTCTTGATAATAGTGTTACATCCCAGTATTCATACACTCACCGTCCCACTCCGGCACGGGTGTTGGCTGGGTGTGGGAGGAATGCACACAGGCGTCCGTCACATCCATCACCTCCACGGCAAGGGACCCTGTGGCGGGGGTGTCCGTGAAGTAGTAGACGCACACTCCCGCCGTGCAGCTGAGTGGCCCTGAGGTCTGCAGCAGTGCAGTGCTGGAGGCTGAGGTGGACACGGTGCATGGGGCATAGAGGGCGACGCATTTCCTCCACCTCATGAATTTGATAAAGTCATCATTGTCTTCTTCATTGTCTTCTTCATTGTCATCGTCGTCATCGTCGTCATCGTCGTCCTCCTTGTCAAGGTCGTGGTAACACCGTCTTACCTTAGTTAAAGTTGCATTACTCATCACTCCACATGAGTCTTTTCTTAGGTCATTCTCATTTTCTTCCAAACCTCCACCTACACTTTTTTCTGATATTTCCTCCTTCCTTTCCATTATCTCGCCTTCGTGAAACAGTTTATTCTCCATGGCTTCATCAGTTTCTTCATTCCCTGCGCTCCTTGTCTCTATTTCATCCTTATCACCTTTCATCACTCCAACACTTTGTGTGTGTGGTGCTGGTCCTGCGGTGTGAGGGTAGTGCCATAGCTGGACTCTGTAAGTCCTGCCTGGCCGGGCATCCCACTGCACCTCTACTACACCCTCACCTGGCTCAACCACCCTAGGAGTTACACCTGTAACAGGAAGGTGAGGAGAAGTATATATGTATGTGTATATATATATATATATATATATATATATATATATATATATATATATATATATATATATATATACACACACACACACACACACACACACACACACACACACACACACACACACACATGTTACACATAACCCCAGTCCACCAACACATTAATTGGTACTTTATGTTGAATGTATTCAATTTCATCTGTTACAACAGAGCAAAGCTGTCATGGAACGTGAATAGGAAAACATGAACACGTACTTGAGAAAATGAAAGACTCCAAGAGAGCGGCTTGGATGTCCGTGGTGAGTGTGTCATGGCCTGTGATCACGACGGAGATGGGTTGAGGGAAGGTGATCTCCAGTCCAGGGCAGGGCGGCAAACAGTACACTGCCGAGCCGTCAGGTAGGGAGGCGTGTGAACTCAGGTACTCGTTGCAGGTAGCCACCGTCTTGGAAGGACCGTGGGTGTAGGTGGCTGTGTACTTTAGAGTCAGGTCAGGCGGCGCCCCTCCCATCCGCGTGAAGCAGGCATAGACACCCTTGGCAGGGACGTAACCCACTCGCCCGAGAACAAGTACTGTAACGGCGGTAGACACACCGTCACATTAACAATACAGAGTAACATACTTTCCACATAACGTTGACTGACACTCCATGCCATACCTGGGACACATTCCAGAGCATCACACCGCTGCTGGTAAGTTGTTACAGTCACCACTAACACCACATTTATGAGAGTCTAGTCACCACATCAAGTAGACACCACACACGGTTTCATTATGAAGCATTAATACTTATTATTAGTTTGTGTCCGCAGCGCTGGGGCTCACCTTCCATCGTGTTGCCAGACTCTGTGAGGTGACAAACAATACTGTCAAATACAAATGCAAAATACTCTCTCTCTTCTATAGCCTTCTATAGCGATAGTTACACACATATCTAGGTCGAGGGGAAATTATACAGGGCAGGTTCTCAATAAACTCAGAAATTAGAAGAAAAAAACATGAGGCAGAGGTGCGGTGTGTGTGTGTGAGTGTGTGAGTATTCATAACGAGTGTCCTATGTTTAGTGAGTGTAGTAATTGTTTCTTTCAAGATTTCCGCCTAGTCTTGTATCCATATGACCCTAAGAAACACAAGGTCAAAGGTTGTATGGTTTATAGGATCAATTATGCGGAGTTTGGCCGCTAATTGAGGAAATTACAGTTACAGTGGATAGAATACGCATACTTTCTATACGGAAACTCTGTGCATACGACTCCTGGTAGAGATTCCTAATTTTCTATCCTTTACCCTAGTCCCTAATCTTCTCCTTGCAGCATAATTGATAACTAAATAATCAAGTTTTCCATATATTTAACCACATCACAGTTAGTACGAGGAACTTCGGAGGAAGAGGTAGCTACAGTACATACCCGAGGGGTGATGGGCAGGCAGGCGGGTCAGTGACAGGAAGAACAGCACCGTCAGGAAAGGGTGAAGCAGGTAGTCCATAGTGAAGGGGAATTAGGGGATTGATGCAGCTTCCTCCCTCGAACACACTGTTAGCTTGGTGATGGATGGTGCTTATCTGTCGCTTGGCACTCGCTTCAGTTCTGTCAGTTATCGTCACTAATGCGTGGGTCTTCATGCTCCCGATGCTCTCTGCTATCTTCACGCTTCTATCTTCTTTATCAATGTATGTTAGTCACGTATGTGTGTGTGTGTGTGTGTGTGTGTGTGTGTTAACGTACGCACTTGCACAGACACGTAGACATACATGCATTATACTATAAAAGCATGTATTTTGACAAGTTATTTATGATGACGTGAAAATAATTAAGACTTCATAACATGTAACTGAGGACCATCACACCATACACTATTATTGAAGATATTTTTGGTAGCAATCCTGAAATCATACCTTGTTGTATTCATCATCATATAACTTTCAGTCATTTTTTGTTATTTATGAGTACTATGTTGAATTATTTATGAGATAACGTGCTCCCTCATCAGCATTATCAGCCTGCCTGTGGACCTCTAGAGTGAAGAAGGTGAATGCGTCGTTGTAATGAAGTTTTATGTGATAACTTCCTTTAATGAATCACCTAAATAAGGCTTCACAGGTATTTGACCCTTAGATAACTTCCCCAAATATTGATAACACAAGTTTTCCTAGTGAGTTATCCCACAGCTTAAATAATTGATATATTGATTTGTAAATTAAGTGAGGTATATATAAATGTTTAAATGATGAAATTAAGCAATAAATGAATGGGTAAAGCTTCACAGCCTCACTTCACTGATTCAACCAAGAATTCAACTCAACCAAGATAACCTTAATATTACAAGACTTTAATGGAATGGACTTTTATGGTGAGTAACACTGAGTTAATCTTAGTTATTCATAGTTATTCATCAAAGTTCATTGCTAAGCTTTAGTATATGTATTTATATAAATGTTTTGTGTTAATAGTGATAGGTAAATTAATTCTTTTTCAGATTTATATTTGGTGTTTTTTTTCATATTTAATTAGTTTTTTTTTCTTGTGCAAAAAACCTAAACTAAGACACTCATAACATCAAAATTGAAAATAGATATGGAGACAAATTAAGACAACACTTAATTGACTCAGATCGTGCCTGTTATAAAAAGTAAGTCCACACAAACAAATAAATCAATCCATGACAAATCTGTGCATTTCAGGTATAGCCAAGAAAGCATTCTACCTGTTCCCTCTAGTGTGCATTCCTGTGCTTGGTTTTGTGATGTGGCGAAAGTTTTGGGTCTTCATTACAATACCAAGGGACGTGAGGTGAGTATAATGTTACATCAATTAGTAATGCTATGTAATTATGTAATGAGTAATAATGACTTATCTAGTATCTCTAGGAATGGTGTAGTAATTTAAGACTAGTATTATGTTCAAATGTACTGTCATGGTGATGTTTGCAGTGTCAAAATGTTGCAAAGTAAAATTCATATACTTATGTTGGTCAATCACCTCAGGCTAGCTCATGCATGCCCTTTGAAATCATAAGTGTGTTGAAAGGCGCAAAGCAGACTAATGGCTACTTCAATGGTGACTTTGTTAGGGTTTATGTTAGTGTATATGTTCTGTAAGCAGGTCAAGGTTCTTCATGGTGTCTCCGCAGTGCTTTGGTGCGGTACATGTGGGTGCAGCACAAGGTGGGTCGAGCCAAGAAGAATGACTCCCCGCTGATGGCACTATTCCAAGAGGTGGTGCAACGGAACGGTGACAAAATAGCCTTCCATGGGAGTGGGCGGAAGTGGTCCTTCACACAGGTGAGCTGATGGGTTGTGTCAAGGGAAAAGTCTCTTATATTTGAGATCCAGGTATCCAATTTCTTCAAGCAATCATCATTCATGAAAAAAAAATTAAAGGAAAAATTAAAAAGGCAAAAAAGTCTAACCATAAATATTTTGCATTACAAATTGGTGTACAGCATTACTTTTGTTCTTAGATGGTATTCGTACAGTCAATGAAGCTGAAAAAAGAACTGTTAAATTCATCCAACAGGTTGATGCCTTCAGTAACCAGATTGGCCACTGTTTCCTGGGTGACGGCCTTGTGCCCGGGGACGTGGTGTGTGTGTTCATGGGGAGCAGTGTGGAGCTGGTCTGTGCATGGATAGGCCTAAGCAAGGTGAGGGGTTTAGTGTCTTTTATATATTTCAGTTTAACTTACAGAAATACACTCTAGGTTTTTCGTGTGAGTGACTTAGTAAAGGAGGGACACAAGGAAGGAAAGTTGGTCTTGTGTACTTCAATTTTAATCTAATATAATGTGTACTCAAGATGGTACTCATCCTGTTAGAGTGTTACATTACATGATTGTAATCTAAGGTTCATCACTTTGACTTGCTTTTTTTAATTCAATAGCAGTTAAAAATTGTGTGATCATGAGAAAAAAATTACTTGAAATTTAAAAGTTTCTGCAATCATATTTTCTGCTTCCCTAATATGGAAATTGTGTAGCAATGGTAATAGATATCCTCTAATGTGCATATTATAAACACATTTTGCTATAAAATTATATTTTCTTCTTCTCCAGCTTATTAGTTTATAATGAGATATTCATATAATTCAAAAAATTTTCAAAACATTCCTAAACATCTCCAAAGAGACAAGATGCTTCCATAGGTTATAAAGTCAAATGTATGGTATGAGATATTACTTTGTATCACATATTTTTTCAGAGTTTCACATATGTATGTATGATATGACACTTTTTTTTATCTTTATTAATGGAAGGAGTTTAAGTGAATAGTTTTATTCCCTGTCCCTGCTAGATAGGTGTGGTGCCAGCCTTATTGAACTCACAGTTGAAGGGAACAGCTCTCCACCACTGCATTGAGAATGTGTCTTGCAAAGCGATCGTGTGTGGAGTAAAGCAACAGAAAGGTTTGTATATGCAGATTCACATTGTTTTATGCTACAAGTTTAAAATCATACTTGTATTGTCTTGTCTCCATAACTTGTGTTTCATCCCTTAATTCTTGTGAACTTTTGCATTTGCTATTTAACCAATCTTTGTTTTGTAGAGAACTTTTTTTTCCTACAAGTTGTACTAAGATAGAAAATAGTACAGCTTGTTCAATTTCCATTACTGTTATTGGATATACTACTTTTGCTCTGGGGTTTTTTTTTTATATCTTTTTATAGTTCTGAACAGCCTCATACATAAGCGTCCCATCTCACACCTCCCCATCTACATCTGGTACACTGAGGGGAGGCCACTCAAGGATGCAATGGGTGGCATTGATCTTCAAGAAAGGATCACTGGTGCTCCTTCACATGCACTCCCGAGGCCAGATGGAGTAGGTTACCGTAGTGATCTGCTGTACATCTACACGTCAGGCACAACGGGTCTGCCCAAGGCGGCCAAGATAACTAATTCCAGGTATTGCTTAAATTTTCAAACAGTTTTGGATCGCTAATGTTAAAAATGTGATTTTTTTTTTACAAGACTGTAGGGTGACAAAATATTTTTGGTTGACTTATAGTGGTGGTGGTTGTGTATTTCATCCTGAAAATACAATGCTTATTTTATATCTTCCTCCCAGAGCAATCTTCATGGTGGTAGCATTGCACTACATGACAGACCTTCGAAGTGGGGACGTTCTTTACATCCCACTGCCAGTCTACCATACTTCAGGTGGCATTCTGGGGGTGGGACAGACTCTCCTCTTTGGCTGTACTTCTATCATCAGCGACAAGTTTTCTGTCCAGAACTACTGGAGTGATATTTGCCATTATAATGCCACGGTAAGTGTGTTGTAGTAATAATAATGATAAATACCACAAATCAACCTCAGTTATGTAGTGTGTGTGTGTGTGTGTGTGTGTGTGTGTGTGTGTGTGTGTGTGTGTGTGTGTGTGTGTGTGTGTGTGTGTGTGTGTGTTTTCTGATGCCTTTCTACTTAATTTTATGAGAGCATAAGCAAATCATGTTTTCAGAACTCATCCCACGGTAACCCAAGTACAAAGATGAAACTGAGTACAAACATGCACCTCTCTATAGATTTCTTGACTTTGTATCAGTATGATTTGTGATTTGTAATAAGAAAAGCTGAATACATCCAGCAAGATTTGAGGGAGTTTTTGACATCATCATTTTTCTCTCGTTCTCTAGGTTAGTATGTACATAGGAGAGATGTGCAGTTACCTCCTGGCTGCCCCTGAGAAGTCACAAGAAAGGAAACACAAGGTTAGATTATGGAAATGTGATTGTTGCAGAAGGCAATTGATATACAGTGTAATGGCAAAAACTAGAAGTGGATAATACGTATGCAATAAAGTTATAATCTTTTTTAGATCAACTCATCACCAAATGTTTGTATTGCTTCAACACACTACAGTATATCCTTTTGTGTTTCAGATCCGCATGATGTTCGGTAATGGGTTGCGGCAGAGCATCTGGAGGAAGTTTGAAAAGCGCTTTGGAGTGAGCAACATCAGGGAATTTTATGGTTCAACAGAAGGCAATGCATCACTAGGCGAGTGTTGCTGTGATATAGAATTATTCAGAAGGGAGCGAGAACCACACCCTATTGACTTAAAGCCGATGGAACAATACTGAACCTTTATTCCAGACTGCTTTTGAGATACACTTAAAACTAAACATTTACTGAATATAGTTTTATAGTTTTATTGAACTTCTTTACTTGTTACTTGTCTCTTTTTTTTCAGAGATGGCTGGGTATTGAAAACTCTTAGCATGATGTATATTCTTGTTAATCCTCCCCTTCCTACCACAGTCAACACCACAGGTAAGAGAGGCTCAGTAGGCTTCCTGTCACTCATCCTGCCTAACTATTACTCAGTGGCTTTGTTGGCTTGTGACCTGACCACTGGCACCTTGACCCGCACTAACAATGGACTATGCATCAAGTGTAAGCCAGGTGTGTGTATTCACTTTGTAGTTTGTAATGTACAGAGCTGAAGGTAATCTGGTGTTGTTCTGTCTTCACCTGTACGTCCATCCAATTTGATTCTTAAGTCATGAATGTAATTTGCTTTCACCGTCTATGCCTCTAAACATTCCAGGTGTTAGTACTCTATATCTACTTCTTGTTACTTGTTCTTTCATCACCCAACAAAGATCTTCTATGTCCACTGTCCTTTCATTTCCTTAGATATAATAATTGCATCCCTCCCCACCATTACATATATATCTCTCTATTTCTTTCTTTATTTCTCTCCCCCTCCACACACACTTGCAACTTGTAGATAACATTTTGGATTTAACACAGAGCTCTGCAAAAATACTAAATAATTTATTTCACATCCTTCAAGACCTCTTAAGATTAATGAAGTAACTTTGAGTGTTCATCGTCCAATGTTACACACTGTTGCACTACATCACTTTTAACTCACTATTGCCAACACTTACAACCATTATCTTCCAGGAGAAACTGGCCAGTTGGTGGGTCTTATTTCCAAGGATAACCCGGCTAGGGAGTTCAAGGGTTATGTGAGCCAGGGCGCCACCAGGAAAGTTGTGGTAAATGATGTGCTGAGGAAGGGAGACAGTGGTTTCCTCACAGGTAGGCAATGTAGATGGTGACGCTGCTTGGTGTTGCACTATATTAAGACTCGGGTCACCAGTGTGTATCCAGTAACAAAAGGTTAAGTTACCTAATTGTTCTTTTCCTTGTCACAGAGTAATTTAATATCCTGTTGCGATTCAGGTCATATTTTCGTCAACACAGATATGATCAGACTTTTATTCTTATAATCTTTTAATAAGTAAGCTTTTGTGTCATAATCATGGTTTCTGGTCAATGAGATATTAGTTAAACTAAGCTTATTGTATCTCTTCTCGTACTGATGTGATATGTCACTAGTAGGCTACAGCGTGTGGATGAAATATTTGCATTATTATATACCTGTAGAATACATTGGCTTACTCTATATTGATCAAGAAATGTTATTCAACCTTCTTTGTAAGTCTTCACCATAACTTGAATCTCATTCACTATTAGCTTTTGCCTCCTCCAAACAGCTTAAGCTATTTTTTAGTTGATGATTAAATGTTATGTTCATATTGCCTGCACCATTACCAACAGGTGATCTGCTGGAAATGGACCGCCAAGGGTACTTATACTTTCGAGACCGTCTGGGAGACACATTCCGCTGGAAAGGAGAAAATGTCAGCACTATGGAAGTGGAGTCAGTCATTGAAGAGGCTCTTGAGAACAATGTTGATGTGGTGGTGTACGGTGTAGAGGTGCGTGTGTGTGGTGGTGTACGGTGTAGAGGTGTGTGTGTGTGTGGTGGTAACGAGAGGTAAACTGAGGTGGTGTGGGTAGAGTGAGAGGATGGAAAAAATGTGATTAGGTGAAAAAAAGTTACAGATATGTACATATGTAATTGATAGAGACTTTAGAAGAAGGCCCAAGAAAACTTGTACTGAAGTGGTCCACAATATCCTCCTCTTGCTGTTTATACTTTCTGTGGTCCATTATTCATTACTTCACATATTTATTTATCTTCCTCATATGTAACATTTCATCCTAACTTAACGTGTGTGTGGGAAGGGAATGGTTCAAACCTCACTGTACTTCACCTTCCTCTTAGGTGGAAGGACATGATGGCAAGGCAGGAATGGCAGCACTTGTGGCCCGAAACAAGAATGTTGACCTTGACACCCTTGCTGCTGCCCTGACCACTGCATTACCACTCTATGCGGTGCCTCGCTTCATCAGGATCTCGGCTCAACTTCAACTCACAGGTATCTGACGAAGGCCTCACACTACTAATGGGTGACTGCACTGAGTGATCCTATATTTTATTCTCATGGTAAAGGAAGATATTTTCTAATGCTTTTCTCTAGTCATTATTGAAACTTGAGATTTTTCACCATCAACAATACTAATTCCATTCATATACAATTGACATTGCAGTCATATAATACTACTAAAAAAAACTGAAATGCACTGTCTCCTGCATGAGATATACTTTATCTAAAACATAGTATGACAGCTTTTTTCTTGTGTCTTTTGCTGGCAGAAACCCTTAAGGTGAAGAAGCATGAGTTGCAAGAGGAAGGCTTCAACCCGAACAACATAGCCGATGCGTTGTACTTCTTCCACCAAGCAGAGACTCAGTACGTACCACTCACCTTTGTACTCTATCAATGCATCATGGCGGGCAACGAAAAACTTTAGCTTCACATTAATAACTTGAAGAGATATTTTTAGCATTTCTGACAAGCATTAATGGCATGTTCTTCTTATCATCATTAATGCTTTATTATTAGTTATTTTTTTATCGTTTCTTTCTCTACTACTACTACTACTACTACTCTCACAAACTCCCAAGAAAGTAGTCTGATAGTTAACTGCTCAGGAACACATATTTTCTAAGGATATTGTTTGGTTTTATTCTTGAAATATTAATG
The DNA here is from genome assembly GCA_036785275.1 of Cancer borealis. Lineage (NCBI taxonomy): Eukaryota > Metazoa > Arthropoda > Malacostraca > Decapoda > Cancridae > Cancer > Cancer borealis. The sequence goes on from JAXIVD010001047.1 coordinate 43,489, forward strand.
GTTGCATTTGTAGTTAAGATGATATTGATGTTGAATGATATTGATTTTCCATGTGACCATTCAAAAACTAGGGTATTTAAAGGATTCGGTATTAATTTTGTACATTAGCTTTGTCTTTTTATCAACAGAGCATCCAATATATAATGACACAACATGAAAGTATGGATCATTCTTAAATTTATTATAAAATTTTGTGTATACATATATACAAATGTCAAATATAGGGAGAAGCATGTTGAATAGAGTATAGGAACACCATTATGTTACAAGTGTTATCATTTCTGTGACAACAAGCCTTTGTGTAATACTTAATGCCTATTTGATACACTCATATGAAAGCCATTTATAGACAATTAGGTCTGATCAAAAGATGGCTGAAAATAGTTCACAATATTCATCGGTGTACAAAACAGTATTTAGCCCCATGTCTAGCAGCCTAATGAGTGTCAGTAGGGTTTTGTACACATTGTTCCACCTGTGCCATCAGCTCCACAGCACTGTACCCAACCACTGCCTTCAGGTCCAGCACAAAGCGGTACACAAACCTCTTTCCTGATACCTTGGCAATCATGTCTCCCTCGTAGTAGTATCTGGAACGATTACAAGATCTTAGAACTTAGAGTTGTTTGAGGCTGTGGTATTGTCTGGGAAGCTACATAAATTAAGAAAGGTTTGGGTTGTAAAAATAATCCATTGTAAAAGGTCTGGATTCCAAGTCTACTAACTGTCACCACTTTTTGCATTTCCCTGTGTACGTTGAATTTATAGTTTTAATGCTAAAGCTTTTTATCAAGAAAAAGGTACCCAAAACTATTCTATGATGCCAAAGAAGTATTATATACACACATAGAAGTGCTGATGACTGTATATATCAGGACAAGACTTGTTGGCACGTCTGTTGTCTGAACTCCTGGCTCATGATCCGACAGATTGTATGGTGTTTTTTTTCTTCATTCATATCATCATTCACTATCATCTCTCACAAGTAAGAAGAGAAATAAAAAGAAAAGTCCATACCTAAGAGCACGGGAGAGCTTGTCATAGGTCATGTTGGGACGACCTTTACGGTGACCCCAAAGTGCAGCTACAACTTCAGGCTGATGGAGGCGAAACTCACCACTGATTCCTGAACCCCACCAAGAGATCACCTTCACCAGCTGTAATGAAGAGAACACATTAACACACACAAAAAAATCCACACACACTCGCTCATTCACTCACACAGATACACTCACTCACTCCATCACTTAGGTACAAGGTTTCACAGTATCACCTTGGGGTCAGTCAGAAGTTCTAAAAGGAACTGCCATAACTGTATTGGCTGTGGTACTGGTGCAGGTACTGGTGGTGCTGATGCTGTTGTTAGTGTTGGTGATCTCTGAACTTTCTCTGATCTTGAAGGAACCTGTTATGGGAGAGGTTTCATTAATTGTATTGCATTAATATTTGTCTTCTTCCTCCTCATCATCTTTGACACTTTGCTACCCTCTGAGGTGTTTCTAAGATATTTTGTCCATATATAACTCCTTTGTGCCTCTCATTACCTCTTTCCATTCTACTCCCAATGCATAATGTTCCACTCACTCTCCACATGGAAAGAGATCGCCTTCTCTTATTTGTATCTCCTATTTCAGTAATAAAAAAAATTTTGAACCATTTTCTTTCCATCCACTCTGAATATGTCCATACTATTTCAATATACTTATCTATTCTGCAAGTCCACAACTTACTCCCAAATATGCACTCCCATATCTATTATTTCTTGTTTACATTTACTTGGTTCTGGAGTTTGTCTTTGTAACCTCAGCCATATATACCATGAAGGGGATCTCTAATGTCTTAAAACTCAGACAAGCTACAAAAAATACAAACCCTACTACTTCATACCTGGTTAGCCTGTTGGTGTACAGAATGGAGAGGGAGTGGAGGCTGCTCACACACAGCTGCCAAGAACATAAACCAAACATATTTATCATACAAATAGACATATGCAAAATTAATATGTACTGTATTACGAAGTACTTTCAAATTACTAACAAAATACAATTAGAGATTGACACAAAAATACGAAAGCTATCGTTTGAATCTAGATGAGAAAAATTTGCATTGTGGAAAAGAAGACTGATGATATCTGATCATACTGTTTATGAAAATAATGGAATTGGAAGAAAAACACAAGGAAGATTTAATGAAATTCAGTCTCCCAAATAGGAACAATGATATTTGGGATAAGTTTTTAAGTTGAAAGGCAGGAGCAAACACCATCCATAAACTGACCAATAGCAATACTACTGTATTGTGTACTACTACAACATCAAACACAAACACTCACCAGCAGCCCCCGTCTGCTTCAGCAAGTCTCGGTGGGTGAGGAAGAGGTTGGTGGTTGGTCCACTCCCAGCCTGGGGCAGAAGTACACGATGCTGCTGCAGCTGTGCCGGAGTGAATGTCATCATCTGAGCCCCGTCAAGGCTACAATGATGGTTATGGTGTGGAGCAACATCAGGAAAGTGTTGCCTTGCCCAAGCCAGCCACACCCGCACATGGGCTGACGTCCATTGCCTTGGGTCTGTCAGCAGGAACATATTGTATTTGGTATAAATATTTGGTTTCAAAACTACCTTTTTTACAGTTTTTATCCATATTCCTACAGATCATTCTCAGGGTATCCTTTATGGCTGTGTTAGATGGTCATTACTATTCTCCTGAGCCACAGATATCAGTTCTATCATCCTTCCTTCCTTACACTCACACTCACCTCGAGGCATTTTGAGAGCCTTCTGAATTCCTCTAAATTCTGTTGACACTACCCATCGTGTTGGTCTGGATCTCTCTGGCACGGAAGCAGGAAGAGGGTCTTCTGGGGGAGGAAAGGTCACATAAATGGAACACAAGGGAAGGACATAGATGGAATACACTCACTCACTCTCTCTCTCTCTCTCTCTCTCTCTCTCTCTCTCTCTCTCTCTCTCTCTCTCTCTCTCTCTCTCTCTCTCTCTCTCTCTCTCTCTCTCTTACCTTTTGTAACTTCCTCTTCTTCCTCCTCCTCCTCCTCCTCCTCCTCCTCCTCCTCCTCTTCTTCTTCTTCTCCTTCTTCAGTGGTCTTCAGTACATCTACAATATCCAACACTCCACCTTCTTCAGATCGAATAACAAACTGAACCTGTACATGACCTGTCCTGGTGCCACACTGATCTTGTAGTGTGTCCTGAGAGTCTATCTGACAGGTCACGTTAAATCAAAGTTATATTATAGTTAAGAATAGCATTGCAATCATGCTATACATAAAGGTTTATACAATGGCTGTCATATACATTTTTATACAACACTTCCTAAATAGGATTCTAGAACAACCTAAGAGGGATAGATCATCACTTCAATGCAATCTGTCTACTAGTTTAATGAGTTGCATAAATGTACAACAAAGGAATCAATCTAAACTGTTACATAATAATAAACATGTCCACCAAGAAACTGTTTTAAGTTTATTTATTATCTTGCATTGAAACACATCTGAGTTATAATACAGACCAGCGTCACATTACTATAGAATCATATGACGAAAATAGGGAAGGAATCCCTCACCTGCCTATCTCCCAGGACAGTGACCTTGTGGTGGGTGAGGTCAAGGGTTAAGGCCTCTCCAGCACGCACCAAGAGGTCACTCATGGTTTCTGTGATGTCAACCTCAATGGCATACACTTGGAGAGGCAAGCTGAGGAGGACAATAGGGAGTATCAATATCTGTGTTGTACTACAAATATTAGATAACTTTTTTTTCAGAAGAATTATGGGTAATTACTGACTTCTATAATTAGAGATTCCATAAACATGGTACTATCATCCTGGTACAACCTTAGAGGGAATGCATAATGTAATGGAAACATGGCAGTGCTGTAGGAGAATTTCTGACTTCCTGAAAGTCCCTATCATTAGGTAGGGATGTGACCCTGTCTCTCCAGCTAATCTATTTCAATTTCTTTGCTCAACATATTGCAAATTGAACAATGTGCAACTTTTGTTCCAATAAAATTTCACATCTGTGACGAATATAGATTTTTGATTTTGTGGCCAGAAAATTTCCATCAGAATTGTTTTATTGTTATTCATTTACTCTTCTGTGCATTTTTTTTATGTAAACCTTATACTTTTCAAGTTATTCAAAGAAACATGTTTCCTGCAAAAAAAAAAAAAAAAAATTATAAGGGCCTTGAGATGAAAAACCTACAAAAATAAACATGATTACCATAACCTTTGCTGTGGTGGATGGAGGCAGACTCCAGTCTCTACACCGGAGAACATAACTTCTTCTAATATATCAGTAGACATTGTCTCTGGAAAGGAACACTAAATCATTACACAAAACTGTTGTATATGTTCATAAATATAGTACAGAACTTTAACTTTTCTCATAATGTCTAGTTGGGACCAGAAACAAAAGGTTTTGTACTGGTGAAAGGTGGGCTATAATAATGAATAATATGAATCACGTACTGGTTCAGTTCACATGCAAAGCCATTACATACTGTCATAGAGGCGTGGATGGTGGAGTGAATAATCCCATCTTGGTCTTGAAATGCAGGTGATAGGGTGATGCTGCCTGTCCTATCTGTCTTTCATGATTACCTGTGAATCAAAGAAACAAAACTATGATGTAAAGTTGTATCAATAAGACTGTTAAAAGTTGCAAGTGACAGGCAGAGTAACCATCAAGGCCTGGTATAGTCAAACCAACCTATCGAGCTCTCGGACGTGAATGTGGTATTCCCCCATTGTTGTCACGTTCACCGATAACAGGACGATGATGTACTGTGTACTTTATTAACTGCATACTTTAGATGACTGCTTCCAACTGCAGCCAACAGATCAAACATATCAGTAACCTCGACACCAGAAAGCCCACTAGTTTGATATAGTGACGTGACAGTCAGCATAACCAAACTCCACCTGCACCTTGGTAAAAGTGTGGGTGTGGTTCAACGTAAAGCCGCATCCTCCTCATGGCTACTTACCTGCTTTAAATAAAACGTTCAGTGTTTCAAATCACGAGTCATTACAATGACAAGAATTGAAGTGAATTGAAATACACTTTCTATAGCTATTATTCGGAGTATTGCATCCGTGTTGATGTTTACACGCTTTTGTTTACACTTTACTGTCAGACCAGCGTGCGTGATGTCACACTTCGGCTCCTTATTGTGTTATTACATATATATTTCATCTTGTGACCAATAATACTACTAGCAGAAAACATTTATACATCAGGTGCTGTTTAGTAATAGTTTGCATTGACTGTTATTACGGCATATACCAAGACTATGCAAAACAACAGAAGCCACACCAAAAACAAGATAATGATAACAGATAAATTAATAGAATATAAATCAAGCAGGATAAAGATAGAGGTATACTAGAAATATAGTAATAACAAAACCGTATAATCTTCCCTCGCAAAAAGCCTTCCTCTTCTTCTTCTTATGACCTCCTCCTTTGCCTCTCAGTTCAAAATGGCGGTGGTGAAGGAGGCAGATTATGTGCCTCGCCTTGCCTCGTGCCGCCTTCTGGTGGTTGGTGCAGGTGGTATTGGGTGTGAATTATTGAAAAACCTTGTACTAACTGGATTCCTCGATATAGAAGTGGTGAGTTGACTGACCACGTAAAAGGAAGCCATTGTATCTGTCTGTCAGTTACGCTTTCCAAAAATTTTTATCAATTTTATGTATTATTTGCTTGTTAAGTTATTTTATACTTGTTTTGGTGTTCCTAGTGTTGTGAGGAAGGTTTGTTTGTGTGGTGTGTGTATATGTTTACTGTGTGTGTATGATTACCTGTGTGTATATGTGTGTACATGTGTTCTCTTGCTGTCATGCTGTTTCCTGTTTACCTTTATTACCGTTCATTATGTTGTGTTAGGAAAGGTTAAGGACGTAAGGTTTCTATAGTTACGTCCTCTTTAGGGGAAATATACAGTATTAGTCATTAATTTCCAAAGGTTAATACTCGTTACCGGTATTTTCACCTGGCATACCTGGGGGGGATAGGGGGGTACAGGTGTGACAGCAGCCTAATTACCTGTCTTAGAGGTAATTAGAGGTGTGTTGTGGCAGGATGGTTATTCAGACTGTGATTCCAGCTCATCGTTTTCACTATGTAGTTAATAAGGTTAATTATAGTCACCTGCCCCCTACCCCCTCCCCCCTCCCGCACACCTTGAGTCTCAGAGTAGGTATTTGTAGATAGATTTAATATTTTTTTGGACTTATATTAGTATTCTTGGTGTGTTTTAATGTGATTTAAATGATATTGGTACACATTTTTAGTTCGTTTTTTAATCTTCCCCAAAATAGGCGTGGGGAGACCTGTGGGAAACTAAATATTTTGTGTGTGGAGATATTAGTATTGTTTATTTAGGTTTAAAATCAGATTCTAAATCAATTGAGGCATATCAAAGGACACCAGAAGTACTTATTATTTTCCTTTAAAAAAAATCAACTTAACCTAACCTAATCCAAGCTAGCCTTGTACTACCTTAAACTACTAATTGTATGCATTAGGAGTATGATATTGTGATATTTGACGCTTATATTTCATTACTAACCATTTCTCTACCTTTTTATAACTACATCTTTATATTATTTTTTATTTATTCATATTTATTTTTATTTATTTATTTTTTGCCTGAAATTAATCTTCTGCTTGTTTCTTGCTTCATTAGACGTTAAATACTATAGTTTTTATTTTATTTTATTTTCTATCTCTTATAATACATGCATTAATTTTGTTCACAGATTGACTTGGATACCATAGACGTGAGCAACCTAAACCGGCAGTTCCTTTTCCAAAAATGTCACGTTGGAAGGAGCAAAGCAGAGGTTGCCAAGGAGTCTGCCCTCAGGTTCAACCCCAAGGCCAAGATAGTGGCTCATCACGACTCTGTAATGAAGTGAGTGGTGGTGTGTGTGTGTGTGTGTGTGTGTGTGTGTGTTCAGTTGTATTGGATTTTATTACACTAAATATTGTGTTTCAAGTGATTTTGCCTTGCCCATGTATCACGAAATTCATGTTACATCTTCCTATAAAAATTGTTGTCATTTTAAAAGGTGATTTCTATGTTTGCATGTCAATTGATGGAGAACTTTATGATTATGTGTAAGTTGTTCGTCAATTCCTTCGTGTTCATTCGGTCCTTTATCATAACCTCATCTTATTTGGGATAACATTGGGATTCCACGCATGTCATAAAAGGTGACTAGGTTCAACACTCTAAATGTGGATGTGAATACTTTGTGGAGTGGGAGGATGTACGTTTATTAATTGTATTCCTTTGCTCCTCAGGCCCAAGTATGGCGTGCCCTTCTTCAAAGAGTTCACTATGGTTATGAATGCACTTGACAACAGAGCTGCAAGGAACCACGTCAACCGTATCTGTCTTGCAGCGGACATTCCCTTAATTGAAAGTGGCACGGCAGGATACCTTGGACAAGTCACGGTAAGGGCTCGGGAGGCTATAAAGATGACCTAAGATAAGGGAAAGGCCATGAATTTGTGTATATTTATGGAAAAAAAATTATGTATTTAATTTAATTGTATAAACTTGTCAAGAAATTTGGTTGTAGTTATGTATTTTGTATTGTATCTGTAATTGGTCCCCTCCCTACAGGTAATCAAGAAGGACCTCACTGAATGCTATGAGTGCCAGCCCAAGCCCGCCCAGAAGACCTACCCAGGCTGCACCATCAGGAACACTCCCTCAGAACCCATCCACTGCATTGTGTGGGCCAAACATCTATTCAAGTGAGTAATGAGAGACTAGGTGTTGTACTTTGTTTTTTGTCTTCCACTACAGTTATCATGCCACTAAACACACACACATTGATAGAAATAGAGGGACAGGAAGTTTCACGACTAGCTGTCAGATGCATAATTATTTTTCTTCTGCCATAGTATTATCATCATTGTATATTTTTTATCATCCTATTCATGTTTTATTTTCCTTTTCATGATAATTTGATATCACATAAGATGAATTTTTTTTGTATATGAAGTTTGCCTTAATATGAGATCACCTTAGTTTATAGTTGTGCAAGATTTAAGTACTACAATTATTAATACTGTTATTGTTTACTTACAGCCAACTTTTCGGTGAGGCTGATCCGGATGAAGACGTGTCACCGGACTCTGCTGACCCTGAACTGGTGGGTCAGGCGGGTCAGTCTGCTCTGGATGACTCCTCTGCACCCGGCCAATCAGGGTCAGCCAGCACCACCCAGGACACCCAGTCAGTCTCAAATGGCAATGTGGTGAGGGTGTCGACTCGGGCGTGGGCCACATCACATAAATACTGTCCAAAGGTAAGGGTTTTGTCATCATTATTTTGTTATTAAGGATGTTTTCAGGATATATAAGTGGAATGGTGTAATTGTTATTTATTTATTTTTAATTTGTTATCATTATTTTGTTATCAAGGATGCAATCAGTATATATGAAAGCAGCTGGGATGGTGTAGTAGTTGTTTAATTATTTTTTATATGCGTGTTTCTTGCAATTTTGGTGATGTTGAAGTGTTAGAGTTGTATTTATTTTATGAGTTGTATAGTTTGATATCATTCCTAGAGGCTATGAATTTGCTTTTTTGTCCCGTTATCATACATTTAGGTGACAAATTTAAGGTATAGTCTAATGTATATGTTGTATGACAGACCATTGCTACTAACCAGATCTTACTTGCATTACTATCAACAATTTTATTATGTTTGATATAATTGTAGGTTTTCTTTTATTAAGGTCATAATTTGACTTAACTTCTGCTTCATTCCATAACAGAAATTGTTCACCAAGCTGTTCTCCGAAGACATTTTGTACCTGCTCTCAATGAAGAAACTCTGGGAGAAGAGACAACAGCCAAAACCTATAACCTGGGAGGGAGTGGAAGCTATGGGTGAGACTACACACTAAAGTATTTTATTTTATTTTATTTTATTTTATTATGAACATTTGGTTAAGTGATCCCTCTTGTATAGGTGAAATTATGTGAATATTCGGTGCACTATATGAGAGAGAGAAAAAGAAAGAAAGAGAGGTTGAGTTACACATTGTTTTCTTTTGTGCAGATGACGGGACAGAAGCCGGGAGTAGTCAAGGTGGTATTGCAGATCAACGGTTGTGGAGTGTGAAGGAGTGTCAGGAGGTGTTCTCATCAGCTGTTCAGTCCATTAAGAAAAGACTCACGGTGAGATGCAGGGATAACTAACCACTATTGAGGGAGTGGTTGTGTTTGGACTTTACATCCTCATTGTGTGTTTTGGTATTCAATGAGTTGTGATGACTCAACATATATTTATTGCATCTACCTGACTGCTGTGTTGAAAAGAATCTTAACTTTCTCCCTGTTAGGGCTTATTTAACATCAACTCTTCACTGAGGGTAATGCAAGGTTGTTTGAACAGACCTAATTTACCTTCGATGATACGCAATTGTGGTGAATATAACGTTAGGTGGTTTATAAGTAACAAAATCACGCTATATATGGAGAAAATACATTATATGTGTTTTATTAATTGTACCTTGTATGCCCAAACAGGATGAAGAAACAGAACTGGTGTGGGACAAGGATGACGCAAGCAGCATGGACTTTGTGTGTGCGTGTGCAAACATCAGAGCACACATCTTTGGCATTCAGAGGAAAACTAGATTCGATGTCAAATGTAGGTGTTCCATGTTATTATTATTATGAATGTTATTGTTGCTGTTACTTATGCACATTATGGTTTGAATATATCTCTTTCTCATCCTCATCTTCTTATCCCTTGTGTAGCCATGGCTGGTAACATCATCCCTGCCATAGCCACCACCAACGCTATCATTGCTGGGCTAATAGTGCTGGAGGGACTGAAGGTGTTAGTGGGTGAACTTGGAGCAGCACGGACGGTCAGTGTGATGGAATGTGTTCAGTTTCATTTATGTATATATGGAAATCATAGAAAAACTGTAATTTCCACTTTCCAAATACCTAAAATAAAATCAGCTGACTTTCATCTGCATTGTCATTAGAACTTGGAATTTATTAACTAATGAAACTTTCTATCATCCTTTCTAATCACCCTAAAATTCCTTAATTTTCAGACATACTTAAACCGGAAACCAAACCCTCGTCGGCGTCTCCTGGTGCCATGTGCGTTGGACCCGCCCCGGCCCAAGTGTCTAGTGTGTGCACCACGGCCCCGCCTGGCCCTCAAGCTGTCTGTGGCCCGGACCACTGTGGGGGCCCTCAAGGACAAGGTGCTGAAGGGCGCCTTGGCCATGGCTGCCCCTGATGTGGAGGTGGTGGATGGCAAGGGCACCATACTTATCTCCTCTGAGGAAGGGGAGACCCAAGATAACGATGAGAAGATGCTGAAGGTGAGTGGTAGTGATGTAGGGGAAAAGGGATTGTTGGTAGTGTGGAAACGGGATTGAATTTATTGTACTTGTGATTGATTGTAATGCTGGAATATATTAATTTATTCTGCATTTTGTCGCTGGAGATTATTAGTATTTTTCTTGTGGAATGATGTTGCATTAATGTTTGTCACTTTCCAGGACTTCATTGTGGATGGAACTCAGTTAAGCTGCGATGACTTCCTACAGAACTACAACATCCTGGTTGACATTATTGACTGGTACGATAGCATTGTTGTTGCTCTTAATTGGTGGAGTATATTCTCAACAATTGTAGATTAATTTTGTCATCCGTGTTGTTTCAGTTGTATTCATTCTTTTATCAGTAATAGTATTGGTTTTTTTTTTTATATAAGGATCGTCACCTATGGAGTGGAAGGATTGTGTTGAAATATTTGGGAGAGAGTGGATAGGAGATTTATAGTGATGTAGAGTGCAAGAATAGAAAGGGAGTGAGGGAGGGAAGAAAGGAGGGAGTGAATGAGTATATGGACTGAGTGGATGGAGTTAAAATTAGTTAGTTGCAAGTTGTTGATACTTAGAATAACCAAGATAGACACAGGTAGGAAGGTAACTCTTTAAATTGTATATGTAACCACCAATTCAAGGCAATGAAGTGTACAGTGTTTTGAAAAATTATATACACTTCTTGAATCCACTTTCTGTACTATACAAGCCTTGCCATACTTCCAACAGTGACCAATTGAAGGATGGTGCCGAATTTGAGGTTATTGGTGATCATGAACAGCTCAAGAAAGAACAAGAAGAGGAAGCCAGAGAGAAGGAGAAGAAGGAAGAGGAACAAGGAACATCATCATCATCAGCGGCAGGAACAGCATTACCTTCTCCACCTACCTGTGAGTATCTTAGTGTTGATTAGGAATTTATTTACTCTTCATCTTCATCATTTAATTTTTGACTTGTTCTTTTTTTTTTAGTCCTCTGCAGGGAGTGGCCATGACAGTTACCGTGTCCATGCATAACTCTATCATTTGTATCACCACATCTTCCTTATTTGTACCATTTATTTGAGGCTTCACATGGTAACCAACACACTAAATTTAAAAAGTGGAAGAAAAAATATGCTCAAACTAGCATCAAAAAGTCGTAAAATTTCCAGTATCTCCGCAACTAAAACTTCCTAACTTCCATACATGTTCAGTCTATTTCCCTTCATATTATTCACTTTTAATTTATTTCTTATTTTCATATTTATACTTTGATTTATTTATTTATTTATTTTTTTTTTTTTTTAATTCCTTGCCACTAATGGTTTCCAATGTTGTTTTACCAGTGGTGGAAGATGATGATGACTTGGTGTGCCTCGATGATGTGGTCGTGGAGAAGAAGAGGAAAGTGGACGAAGGGGAACAAGCAGAGGAGGAACCTCCCCTCAAAAAGGCCAGAAGTGGTGCAAGAACAGAGGGAATGGAGGAAGAGATAACAGTGTTAGATTGAAGAATGAAACAAATACTAGCATAAGCATCTCAATGCTGCATCACACACACACACACACACACACACACACACACACACACACACACACATGCATACATACATCCATAATATGACTGAAATATGCAGTAGTGATGTTGATGCATTAGAAAATGCATGTAACCACAAAAAGTACAAACAATAGCCAGAAAAATACCTTGTGAAGTGACTGAAAAGGCTAGAAAGTCACTCAAAAAAGAGAAAGCCTTGTCAGGGGGAAGAATAGGTTATTCTGAGAAGAAAATCTTCTGTCCACATATCCTGATTTTGATTTACTTTTGACATGATTGATTGGATGTTTCAATGATAAGGACAAACCAATTTTGTGAATTGCTTGTGTTAAGTAAATTGAAAACAATGTTAGAAAGTTTAGCTTCTTGAATATTTATACCTTTATACCAGGCTGACATCTCCCTAGAGGGGGTTATGTGAGGCAAGACGCACATACACACACATACGCTCATGCTCCTCTTACTTAGCCCCTCGGCCCCTAAAGAATAGAAGTTAACCCCGCCCAATACAACGTGTGAGGTGAGTCACGCTGGGGCCAAGGGCAGGGGTGGGTCTTCCAGGACAGGGAAGAGAAATATGTCTTCAACAGTAAGATGGGTAAAAGCAGACATGTTTACCTCAAACACAACTAAGTAAACACAAACATACAAGCTAAAAAACAATTATGTGATAACCTTTAGTTTGTATTTTGTAAACTGTTGGTTTCTTCCCAAACTTTTTTTTAGCTAGTACATTGTTAAACAAAAACTGTCCACCAGTCGACTTTTTTCACCTTACACCTACATCTCTGAAAACTTAATGTGTTAAATTATGCTCTAAGTAATATTTTTTCTATAGATAGTTGTTTTAATAAAGAATTTCAGGAAGTTGTCATAAGTGCTTCCTGTTGAATGTGAAGCTAAGGTAGTGAGCAATGTTCATGTCTGTTGTGTTCTCAATGCTCCAGTGGATGGATTCTTGGATTAAAACAAAGTGGCATCTGTATATTCATGAAGTATTAACTCCTTGTAATTCCCTTTTATTACTTCTTTACGGCACCTTATTTATTTTGTTAGAATAGAAGAAAAGCTTCCATCTAAACCGTCGCATTATTATCTCCGTAGTTTATCAACTAGTATATCTGTAACCACTTGTAAATGTATTCCCGAAATTCTATGTTAATACAGTCAATGAAGTCATTTTCTTACACTCTGGGGGGAGCTGGGTGGCTCTGGTACAGTGCTCGACTCCAGACCTAAGGGTTATGAGTTTGATCCTGTTTCATGGTGGCTTGGTGAGAGGGAGTGTTCTCGTTAATCCTAGCAGAACTATATGGTCTAGTATAGTCACCTAGTTCAGGCAGATTATTTAATCACCTTTAATTTAGTTGAGATTTACATGTATAGTAAAGGACATTGCAAGAATATTCAATTTAGAAGAGAGGGAGAGTCGAATGGGTACAAGCTAGAAAAACTTAGATTCAAAACAGACCTAGGTAGATATTGGTTCACTGACAGTGTGGTGAACGATTGGAATATGCTGAGTAGACACGTAGTAAGTGGTGAGTCAATAGGTACATAAGAAAATAAGGAAGCTACAAAAGGCCCGGAGGCCTGCACTAGGTAGTTCTTGTTAATCCTAACCACCCCTTATTACCTACACCCACCTCCCATCCCCATCCATGAAGTCGTCTAGTCTTCTCTTAAAACTCCCTATTGTCTTTGCACTAACTACCTGCTGACTGAGTCTATTCCAATCATTTACCACCCTATTTGTAAACCAACTTCTGCCTATTTCTTTATTAAATTACATTTTTCTAGTTTGAATCCGCTATTTCTTGTTCTATCCTGACTACTGATCGTAAGAACTTTTCCTACATCTCCCTTATTAAAACCCTTCACCCACTTAAATACTTTAATCAGATCTCCCCTTACTCTACGTTGCTCCAGTGAATGCAATTTCAAAAGCTTTAGTCTCCTTTCATAGCTGAAATTACGAATCCCTTCTATCATTTTGGTTATCCTTCTCTGCACTGACTAACAAAATTATATCCATTCTATAATACGGTGACCAAAACTGCACTGCATAGTTGAGATGAGGTCTGACTAACGCTAAATACAGTTTCAAAATAACCTCAGCACTTCTACTTTTAATACTTTTAGTAATGAATCCTAACAACCTATTAGCCCTATTTCTAACCTCAATGCATTGTTTTCTGGGACGGAGGTCTTGAGGTAACCTGAACACCCAGGTAAGTCCCCCTGCAAGTCTTTTACATCAGACTCTGATTTAATAATCCTGCCTATCTTAGAATCATCAGCAAAGTTACTAATATCACTACTAATTCCATTGTCTAAGTCGTTAATGTATATTATGAATAATAATGGCCCTAACACAGATCCCTGTGGCACTCCACTTGTTACCCACCCTTTGAAATAATTAATTGTGACTCTTTGCTGCCTATTGGTTAACCGAAGGTAGCTTTAAAAGACGGTTGGATGAGAGTATGGATAGGGATGAAGGGTGGGATAGATAAGTATTGGATTATTCCAAGGGTGGGGGAGCAAGGAACTGCCTCGTGTAGGTAGGTCATTAACTGGCCTGAGTGGCCTCTTGCAGTCTCCTTAATTCTTATGTTCTAATTGTTCTTATAATCCAAACAGTAATGTGTGTCCCTCATCCATTAATCATCCCATGTAAAGAATGTTTGCTTGTCAAATATAATATTGAATGCAGATGTTGTTTTATGTTATGGGTATTACATAAAATTGACTAGAGATGAAATAAACAATAATCACATCTATAGAACGAAGTGTTCTTAGGTCTACCACGTTTTTTGTTTGGTTTTTTAATTTACTTGTCTTATTCACATGGAATTTTGCATGAAAACTAAACTAAAAGGAGATAATGATATATAGAAAACTTCATTTATATATTTTATAGTTCCGTATAGTGTTGGTATCCCCTGAGTCCCGTTGTGTTCCCTTCAGTATTGTTTACAAGTTGATGCAAGGGTCACGGATGCATATCGATTCCAACCTATTAACACAAACACACAGGAAATGACCAGAAATAAAAGCAGGACTAAGAAGAAGATCAATAATCAAACTAAGAAAAACAATGGCCAAGAGAAAAAGTCGGGTAGTGATGAAAAGAAGTAAGTGAACACATTTTAATGAGTTGTCTTCGTAATGTTTAGTAAATTTGTAGAAATAAGCGAGACATTAGAAACTCCATAACCTGGTTTCCTGTATTTACGTATGAAGTCATTGCATCTGTTAATGATTCTTAGAGTAGACGGATGATATGTATAATATAGCCTACTAATTTTGAGGCACGGACTATTTTGTTTTAACACGTTTCCGAAAGTTGATATATGTTGCTTGATATTCTGCAAACTTAATTCTAATTGACATGCAAGTATTAACCTCGGGAGAAGACGCTAATGTTATCTCCATATTATCTAAGTAGACGAGTTGTTAATAGAAATTTTTACCCAGATAACTGTTCTAATGACTTTGAACTAATGACATTGTATGGTCTGTTATTTGTTAAGGCTTTTGCCTCAGTGTATCAAAGTCAACACCTGTCAAACCCAGCTGAACATCAGTCCTGTGACACCTCTATCTCTAATATTGAATTTGATCGGTCCACAGTTAAGCATTACCTCTAGCATGGGACCGGACGACATTCATCCTCACTTACTCCAGTCTTGTGCCGACCAACTTGCTTATCCTTTATGTGTCATCTTTAAATCCTCTTTAACATCAGGACACCTGCCTGATTTATGGAAAGTTTCTAATGTTGTTCCCATTTTTAAAAAGGGCTCCAGAACAATTCCTCTTAACTATAGACCAATTAGCTGTGTTAAAACTTTAGAAAGAATAGTGACTCATCAGCTTTATCAATACCTTGAAGATAATGTAATTATTTCTGACTCTCAGTTTGGTTTTAGACCCCATCATTCAACAGAAGACCAATTGATATTGGCATACCATGACATCACTTCTTGGATAGATAGTGGTTATACAGGTGATGTGGTATTTTTCGACTTCAGCAAAGCTTTTGTTGTTGTCCACCATGATACTCTGATTTGTAAACTTTATGCTCTTGGGATTTCTGGATCTTTACTTGGTTGATTACAAGCTTTTCTCAAAAACAGGCAAATGAGGGTTATAGTGTCTGGCTCTGAGAGCTATGCTTGTCCTGTTCTAAGTGGTGTACCCCAAGGCTCAGTGTTGGGTCCTATTATTTTTCTAATTTATATTAATCATGTGGTGCATGATTTATCTTGTGGTTACAAAATATTTGCTGACAATTTAAAGATGTACTTACATGTTAACCATCATCATACTTTCTCAGCATTTTGTGATATTGCCCGACTTCAGCGTAACATAAATTTGATTAGTAGCAGGTCCGAATCTTGGGGACTCAAATTTAACACTGACAAATGTGCTGTTCTCCGTTTCCAACGCTCCTATGTGGACTGGACTCTGCTTGGACCATACTCCTCTTACTATATCAATAATATTCCACTCAAGTTTGTACAGTCTTATGTTGATCTTGGTATTATGGTTGATCTCTCCTTGAGATTTCACCAGCACATATATAACATTACTAATAAAGCAGGTGGCTTAGTGACTAATCTATTGAAGTCCACTGTTAATAGATCACCCAGATTTATGAAAGCTCTTTGTATTTCTCACATCAGACCATTACTTGATTACGCTTCTTGTGTGTGGTTCTCTGATTATGTTGAAGACCTCAAACTTCTAGAGTCGGTTCAAAGGAGATGGACCAAGAATATTCCTGGCTTGGAAACTCATTCCTAT
The DNA here is from genome assembly GCA_036785275.1 of Cancer borealis. Classification (NCBI taxonomy): domain Eukaryota; kingdom Metazoa; phylum Arthropoda; class Malacostraca; order Decapoda; family Cancridae; genus Cancer; species Cancer borealis. The sequence continues at coordinate 60,243 of JAXIVD010001047.1, forward strand.
TCAGACTGACTAAGACACCTTGATTTATATTCTGTTCAGGGACGTCTATTAAGGGCTGACCTAATCAAGTACTGGAAAATATTTCATGGTCTATCGGCTATTAATCTGTCTGATAATTTTCATCTGGCTCCAGTAGTTGGTACCAGAGGTCACTCCTTTAAGATATTCCTTCCTCATAGCCGTTTGGATTGTAAAAAGAGATTCTTTAATGTAAGATGCATCTCAATCTGGAATTCCTTGCCAGCTGACACTGTTGCAGCTGCCAGTCTATCTTCTTTTAAAAGGCTGTTACATAATGCCATGGGCAATACTTTATTTGATTATGTTGAGTAGGATTACTATATACATTGTTATGTTATAAACACCACTAAAGGTACATAACTTCCAGTTCTATTCGTCTTATTGTATATTTAGATGCTTATATAATCTGTTGAACTGGCGTAACTGTGGTTCTGGGCCCCCCTTTATTGGAGTAGTATGTGTATGCTAGCTGGTCTAGTTTCGTCCGAGGGGAGCCAACCAGGTAAGAATACCAGGTAAGAACCCCATCCATGCCAGGCCTTGTTATGTGTCTGTGTAACAATGGGACTGTGATTACCTTGCATTACATCGTGCCACTGTACAGGTGTCAACACAGGTGTCTCAGGATGGAAGTGATGATGTCAACTAGTCAAGTATTGATATATGTATATTAAGATTAAGTTCATTCCAGAATCAGCACTCACCGAAGTTGTATTGGATAATATGGAGATAACATTAGCGTCTTTTCCCGAGGTTAATACTTACATGTCAGATAGAATTAAGGTTGCAGAATATCATGCAATATATTTCTACTTCCGAAAACTTGTTAAAACAAAAAAAAAAGGTAAGAGTGCAGTATCTGGTTACAGCCCCGCAGAATTAGGTTAGTTTGGGGTTAGAGTTAAGGTTATTTTAGTTTAGAGCTCCGCAGGGTTAAGTAAGCCTCAAATATGACTATTTCAAAATTGAAAAAGTCACTTTCTGGTGGTTTTCGGGAAAAAAAACTATCTTGAAATGAAAAAAACATCATACTTTGCCCAGATATAAATAGTCTGTCCCTCAAAATTAGTGGGCTAACCTTATCGCCATTTTTTCCCAGGGTTCTAAGCTAAAACAACCTAACTTTAACCCCAATGTAACGTAAAGGTGAGTTAACCTAACCCTAACCAGGTTGATGTTAGCCCCCGCCCCCCAAAAAAAAATTTTGATCCTGATTCCACCACTGCTGACATGTAAGTATTAACCTCGGGAGAAGATGCTAATTTTATCTCCATATTATCCATTTTGTAATTGAAGTGACTTCCTAAAGATTATTTAATCCATCACGGGTGGATGAGGTCAATGGTTGGCTGGAGTGTAATAACTAACAGGTGCTTCCCTTCTCAGGCAATTCCGGGAATGGGAGGCCGCCAGACGTCACCGTTTCAACTGTGTCCTGGAGACTCTGCGGCTGGAGCTGCCAGACTGTGGACCCCGGGCCAAGGTGGGCACTCACCTCAATGATGGGAGAACGATTGGTGTTATATATCAAACTTGAACTTTTCTAAATCAGATTTTGTAGTTAATGAGTTTTTTTTTTATTCAGTAGGGTTTTTTCCTTTATCTTGAAAAAAAAAAACTTGCAGTTAGGCTGTGATGATTAAACTTAAGATTAAATACAATCTATTAAAGATGAGTAAGTGTTCCATGATAGTGTGGACACAGTTAACGTGGTGCTTGTTGTAACAGACAGGTTGATTGTGTTCACTGGAGGCCTTACTAAGTGTTAACTCCTGTGTTCAATGTGAAGAATACAAACCATTTAACACACCATTCACACCGCATCAATCAATTATATATTTGTGTTTTTTATGAATGCTTCCAAATTTGTACCTCTTTTTCAATGCATTGCCATTATTTAGGGAAGTAATATGCCATTGTATTGCAGGTGGAGGTGGTACAAAGTGCCATCAAATACATTCAGGAGAGCAAGGCCCTGAGGGACAACCTGCTCTCAGGGAATGGATCACAGGAGCTCAGTAAGGATTTATATCTGCCTCTACACCTGCCTATCTCTCTATCTTTATTTATATGTGTGTGTGTGTTTATATATATATATATATATATATATATATATATATATATATATATATATATATATATATATATATATATATATATATATATATATATATATATATTTATTTATTTATTTATCTATCTTTAATCTTTCACATTTTGGAATGAAGGTACGCCTGTTTCTCTGATTTGTTTTGGCTGAGGAAAAAAAGTTTTTTTTGTTGACCTTTTGCACATTAGGTCACCAGTGCACATAAGTGGATGTAGGCATTAGATAAAAATAATTACAGTACTGTCAATATTCATTACATCACATTCTACAATAATTGTGTTCCTTAAGAATTTCAGCAGGATATCAATGATTTGCAAATTTTCATAAGATTTTAAATAGTTTTATTTGGTCTACAGGAAAGTTATCTAATAAGCCAGAGTTTATAATTGTTGATTGCCAAATTTTCAATGATCTCATGCATGCAAGAAGCTTCATGTATTTCTTATTCACAGAACGTGAAATCCGTCGTTTGATGAAGCAGGTGGTGGCACTGAAGCAGCGCAATGCAGTCCTTGTCAAGCTGCTGCAGGAGACTGGACTTAGATTTGATGCAGACGATGGTGTTGGGGAGTTTGTCTACACTATACCAGGTGGGTGAGGCTCTACTTGGAGGACTTAGCAAACTGTTAACTAGAACAATTATCTTTCTCACTATTCTGATGCCCATTCCTTGGAATTCCTTTGAGGACACACCATGGCAGAAAATTCTCAAATTACTCCTGTTCTTACTTTTACACACAGGGAATACATTGGCAGTATTCAATAAACCTTTCTCACTGTGATTGGAAGTTTCAGGAGAGAAGTACCGGGTTAGATATAAGATTTAGACTACTTATTAAGCATTATTCTACGTCTCCTTTTTAACCTGCCTCATTCCTGTAAATAAAGAAAAGTTTATTCTTCCAGGAACCTGTGTCCAGAACAACTGCACCAATGCCGTTGTGAAGAAGCTGAACTATGGCCATTGCACTACTGAGGCTGTCAGTGACCAACCCTCAGACTGCCGGGATGATGATGAAGATGACCTGGGGATAGACTGTCCTCCTGACCCATCTGACAAACCTCATCACTCCCCACCTGAGACTCCTAGTGTACCGGCCACTAGTGAACAGAAATACAGTGCCTCCACTACATACACCAACCTAACGCACAGAATTAGTGGAAGTGTGTGTAGTGGTAGTAGTGATAATAGTAATAATAATAGTAGTAGCAACAGTAGTAATAGTAATGGGGTTGATATTGGCAGTAAGAAAGTGGCATCATTAGTGGTGAGACCAAGTTCTGAGGCTGTGTTCAACTCTGCTCAAGCTGTGATATGTCAAGAGAATAGTACTATCATAAATCTTCCTCTCATTAATACTAAGGAGCAGACAGTAACAGTATTACCACAGACACATGAAAGTGCTCGTAACAGTGTCACCAACATCAACCCGCTGAGGGGGGTGTCTGAAAGAAGTGTGTCTGAGAAGGAGTCCAGTTTGAACATTGGCTGTGCGCGGGAAAGAGTTCCTGCATTACCAGAGACTCCACAGGAAGCAGAGCAGGAAAGGAAGGAAAAGATTATAGTGGAAGGTGTTGACAAGCATGGAACAGTCACCGTCAGCATCATAGAAGAGGAAGAGCCCAAGACAGCTGCCTCCTCACCCAAGCAAGCCTCCAAGATGGGAACCGAGAGAACATCAAAGATTCCAGATGCTGTGAAGGAACCAGTCTTCTCCACATCTGAACCTTGCTTAAGTGTACAGGATATACCAAATGTTTCCCTACACTCCGGGGTACAAAGGCAGCCGGTAGTATCTTGTGCACCTCAATTTTCACTTCAAACATCCAACACCTTCGCCAACCCTTCACAAATGGTCACACTGCAGGTTCAGGGTGATGACAAGAATGGCACAAAGGGGCAGAAGGTTTTGTTACTTCAGTGTGGTAATGCAGGGCCAGGCACCATCCAGCTTGTGTCTCCAGTCCCCGATAACTCACAGCGGACGTATGTGACTTCCTCCCTCCCTGGTGTGCCCATCATGTCTACAGGCGGCCCTCCTCCTCTTATCCAGGGAGGCAAGATAATGAAGATGGTTAATAGTCCTCCCGTCTTCCTCCTCCCACGCCAGCAAATCATTACACCAATTGCACCAATAGTAAAATTGAAGCCCATTGCACCTAAGCCTTGTGCATGTAAGCCTGTGTCCTCATGTCCTTCCCGGCCCACAGTGAGTGTTTCCACGCCCTTCACTAAGACTCAGGTGTCCCCTCCTAAGAAGGATGCACCACACACACCTCCTAAGGCACCACCAAAGACCAAGCGACTCCTGGAAAAATGTGATGACAAGCCTATTAAACGCAGCAAGACAACCTATGAGGAGGACGTGGCAACAGCCTCAAAGCTCAGTCCAACCCTGCACCAACAACAACAACAGGGTCAGCAACAACAACAACAACAACAACAACAGCAACAACAACAACAACAACAACAGCAACAACAACAGGGTCAGCAACAGCAACAACAGCAGCAGCAGGAGCTGCCGCCGCCACAACTGCCACCCTCCCCACCACCCCTCCAAACCCCACAGAAGGGAATTACTATGAGTCAAGTCGATATCTCGGATGAACAAGAACAAGATCTGCAAGAAATCTCCACCTCGGCCCTGACTGGCCTTGTGCACTCATCCGGCATCATGGACTGTGTGGAGGAGGATGCCCTTGGGAACATCATGGATATCCCAGTGGTGGACATGCCGTGTGTCATGACGGAGAACCTGCGCAGCTCGGCCATGGACACTGCAAACAGTGCCGATGACAGGCTGGTGGAGATGCTGCGCTCTATTGACGAGAGTGACTCCAGGTCGTGTGACTTTTCCCCGCCCTCTTCACCTTCAGTGGTGAGCTCAGACAGTTTTGTGAAGCCAGTCAAGTTGTCGGAGCCACAGGAAGCTACAGAGGTAACCCAAGCTGACACTCACAGTCACAGCAGCAAGGTAACTCTCACAGAAACATCCAGTCAAGAGGCATCTCAGAGAGGCTCATCACCAGCAACACTAAAGCAGAGGGAGGCCTTGGGGTGTGTGGTGAGCTCCAGAGGACCCACTGAGAGTTCCCTAAACAGCAGCAGCTACAGCATCACCTCCTTATGTCTGTCATCTCGCCCCCCTGAGGACATTGACACACCCATCCAAGACATCACCTCCCACTCACATCCCTTGTCCACCAGTACCTATCTACCTGAGCTTCCTGATGCATTACCTGAAGCTGCACCATCTTCCTTGCCTTCCTCTATAACCTCAGGCATCCAAGGAAGAGTCTCCACACCTCTCATTCTGTCTAATTCTGTGTACTCCTCCCTTCCCTCCCCGCTGCTATCACGGGACCACCTTCCCAAGGCTACCTCAGCTCCCTCCATCTGCCAGGTGACTCTGTCCTCACCTTCTTTCCTCTCCCCATCACTGTATCCTCAGCCTTCCTCCAACCTCACCTTCACCTCTCACTCCCTCGCATTAGGTGCCCCATCACTCACCTTCCCACAGTTAACAGCCTTTCCCTCTGAGCAGCATCCAACTTTTGCTCCCCTTTCATCATCCTCTACCACCACCACTACTACTACCACTACTACCACCACCACTGCCACGGCTGCTATTTCTACCACCACCACTACTATTACCACAACCACCAGCTCCAGCAACACTACTACCTCCACCTCTTCCTCCTCCACTTCCTCTTCCTCCTCTCCCTCTTCCTCCTCCACCACTACCACCACCAGAGCCGCTAACATCACCACCACTGCCAGCACCTCCACCCCCACCTCTACCACCACTGCCTCCTCCATCCCTACTTTCTTATCCTCATCCACTGTCTGCACTTCCTCACCTTTTCTGTCCTCTTCTTTCCCATCCTCCTCTTCTCTCTCCTTGTCCTCTCTCCCCACCTCCACCTCCTCCTCCTCTTCCTCCTCTAAGACTTTATTGCATATGGCTGTTGATTCCTTGGTGCATTCATCTTGTCCATTCTCTTTTTCCTCCTCTTCCTCCGCCGCTTCTCTTTCTTCCTCCTCCATCACTACTACAGTTTCAGTCACCACTACCTCAGCTTCCATTGACAGTAATTCAGTACCCAACTTGTTCATGAGTTCATCTGCTGCCTCCTCCACCACCCCTGTACTTCAGCCACCCTCCCTTGCTCCCATGCCCCTGTCGTCCCCTGCTGCCATGCTGTTACCACCCCTGCCGTCTGTCACACTTTCACCCATCAGCACCTCACACTTACTACCACTAACTACTACTATCTCACCAACACTTGGACAGAAGGCACAGGAATCATCTTGTTCTAACTCCCTTCTCCCTCCTGCTTCCTTGCCGACTCCTATATCATATCCTGCATCGTCCACCTTCTCCGTGTCTCTGCCTTCTGTTAAAAGTGCTCCGTTGTCACTGGCACCGTCCACTTTGTCATCACTATCCCTTTCCTCCGCCACAGTCACACCTGTTTTGCCGCACAACATTGAGTCATCGTTGACGTCATCATCAGCAGCTTTGGTTTCTTCTCCGCTGTCCCTGTCATCCACATTCTCAAAATCAAGGCCTTCATATCAAATTGCTTCTCCATCTTCCACTTTCTCCTTCTCCTTGACAGCACCATCAACCACTTCCACTGTGACCACTTCTTCCTCCACCTCCACCTCTGCTTCTGCCTCTACGTCTACCTCCACTACTGTTTCTTCTTCATCCGGCCAGGCAAGTGGTGTGGTGCCAGCATCCAGCTGTGCCAATATATTTTTCTCTAATCCTTCAAACATGTCCCTTTCAACCTCATTCCTACAGTCTTTGCAGTCATTCTCATCCACCAACACCTGTGCCCCAAGTCCTCTGTCCGTTGATGCCCTGAGTGCCCTGCCAGGTTGTGCTTCCCTCCCTGGACCATTGTTTACATGTGCCCCTTCCACCTTTACTTCCCTCATGATGCCTGTCACCCAAACAAGTCTCATGTCATCACTGCCTACTGAGCCTTATGGTGGCATTGGGTTTGATGGTTTGTCCCTCGCCTCCCCTGTGTTTGCTACCCTGGGCGCCAAGATGCATGAAGCAGGTAAATCAGATCCTATGGCAGCAGCGAGCAGCTCACTCCTACATTTCCCTGAGGTGCCTTCATCCTGCAGTGATCCAGTTCCTAATTTCACGCCATCAGTAGGAGCTTCCATCCTGCCTCTGTTGCCTCAGATGCGGACAGGTCTTGGTGAAATAGAGGATGACAGAGCTAAGAACTGTCACAAGAAGAGAGAGAGTACCAGTGGTAGTGTTGGTATTGGTGACAACATGCTACTCAGTGCTCCATCCCTCACACCAACAACAAGTACTACAGGAGGATCATTATCAACTCCCATATCTTCAGCTGAGATACCTGTCACGGCATATAAATCCTTAAATCAGACTAAACCCTTCACTTCAGTCAGCTCAAAAGTGGAGTCATCGAAATCTGTCTCCATAAAAGATGAAGCCATTGCCATTCCTGCTGTTACTGCCACATCAGACAAACCAAAGTCTGTATCTTCTCTGAACAAGGATGAAAAATATTCACCAATGATAAGCTGTCATAACAATGAACAAAAATCAAGCAGCAAAGTTTCAACGCACACTTTTGTTACCTCTAACCCTAAATCTGTGGCCGAGTCTCTGACAGCATCAAGCAAGAATCACGAGGACAGATCAGATTACAGAAAGGAGTCTCAACACAAGGATTCTTCTCAGAGTAGTGAAGCAAAACAGAAAAACTCTAATATAGAAACCAAGAAAAATGAACACACATCTACTGACATGTTCAGGAAAATTTCCTCGTCCTCTTCAAAGACTGAGGAGAGTAATCCATTTATGTTTGACTTAACAGGAAACTCTAGAGGAAAGAAGGCTGAGCACACTCAGGCAAATGTGTCTCAGGATACCAAACACACCAAACAAAAGGAAAAGAGTCTCGTAAAGGAAACCATCAATTCAGAATCTCAACAGCAACTGGAAGCAGAAAAGAGTAGATCTTTGAGCTCAGAAATTCCATTGGTAATGGATTCTTCAAGTAAAGATAATAAGCAGATCTGTCACAAAGCAAGAGGGGTTGATGAGTCTCAAGCAGTGGTGCAATCTCATGATATTTTAGGAAGAAACTTTAGTATTAGCGGCAGTCACTCTGAACTTCCTGACCTTTCCCATCCCATTCAAGTGACGCCTTCAACACCAGCAGTGTTGTCGGAGGTGAAGGATGACCTTGGTGCTGTTGCTTCCAGTGGGGTGCCATCACAGTGTGAGGAAGAACAGCTGCTGGCAAGCATCTCGGAACAAGACCTGAGCACTCAAGTTGGAAGCACCAATATGCAGCACACTCATTCCAGGAAACATGAACATAACATAGCCAGTAGTGCAGATCAGTACAAGTTAAGATCACACATGAAGCATCTTCCTGTTCAGCAGCAACAGGTACAGAAACAACAGCATCATCAACAACAACTGCAATCAGTTTGTGCCCAACCTCAGCAGCAACAGCAAAAACAATTACATTTGCATCAACAAAAGCAGCAGCAGCAGCAACAGCAACAACAACAACTTCAACAGCAGCAGCAGCAACAACAACAACAGCAGCAGCAGAAACCATCACAGCACCAACAACAGTTGCAACAACCTCAGCAACAACAAAAGGCACAAGCAGCTCAGCAGCAGCTACAGAAGCAGCAGCACCACCATCACCACCACCAACAGCCACAGCACCATCAGCAGCAGCAGCAACCCAAGGAGGCAGTAGGAACACAAAATTCACCTGCAAGTGGACAGACTGTGACGTCACAACACATTCCCAAATACCAGATTAATCATACTCAGGTCCACCATCAACAACAAAAGCAGCAGCAGCTACAACCACAACTACAACAGCAGCAGCAGCAGCAGCATCATCAACAACAACATCAACAACAGCAGCAGCAGCAGCAACAGCAACACCATCACCAGCAGCAGCAGCAGCAGCAGCATCCACAGCATGTAGGGCATCACAGGACACAGTCACACGCCACAGCAGGCCACACACAGTCTCATATTAACCAAACAGCTCTACACAAGCACCAGCAACAACCTACAACACAACAGTTAACCTCACAACAGCAAAACCCGGTGGTGCAGCAACAGCCACAACAGTTAACGGACCATTCCTTGCTTGCTCATAACAGTAACCTTATCCCAGGCATCACAAGTGGAGTGTTAGAAGTGAGTTCTGTTCTCGGGGACAAGGGAACCTCCAGTCAAATAATGCAAACACCACAACAGTCAGGGATGGGCGTCACAGTCCCCTACCATCCTCCTGTAGTCACTGCCCCGAGCTACATGCAGCCCCCAACATACGACTACAACACCTATTGCCGAAAGGGCCCCAACTCCCCTCGATCCGATGGACGGCATCAGTGTTATGGTTACAGCGGGAAGCAGCATCATTACCAGCATGGAGAGATTCTAGCCCCAGATCCCAACATGATAACCCATAACACCCCCATGTTGATGCCAGGCCCCTTCCTTGAAACCCCAGAGGACCCCACACCCATGCGTCCTGAGCCATCATCAGAGCACGTGCGCTACTTCTCTGTGAGTCACCTCGTGAGCCACTCCACCGAGCCACGAAAGACATCTGTTAGCAGCCAGAAGGACAATACTGCCACCACTCAGTCTGAAGACAAGTCAAAGGAAATACCACGTAGCAAACCTGGCACCAGGAAGTCTGAGAGCAAGTCTCGTACCAGTGCCGGGAACAAGAACAGCTCCCAGGCCGAGTCACACTCACGGCGAAGGAGTCCTGCACGAGGCTCCCAGCAGAGCAACAGTGGCTCAGTCTCTGGTGTAATGTGGGGAAACAACACCAATAGTAACAAGTCTTCTTCAGTTCATAAGCAAGGCCACAACTACTCAACAGAAGCTCTTCTCAGCTCCCAGAATTACAGTCGGGGCACACACCGCCCCCCTGCCAATCAGAACTACACCATAATGACCCCTAATCAAATGTACCAGAGTAATTACTCCTCTCAGCAAATGAAGAACTATGTCCCTAACACATCTTTTGGCTACACAAGTCATGACAGGAGTGGGCAAAGCAGCTGTAACACAGATTACAATTTCCAACTCCATACCCAGGCTTCAGGCTCCCTAACCTATGGTGGGAACATGGCATACATGCCCACAGGATACCCATACCAGAACTTACCCTCAACTTCTACCTCTATGCTTTCTGGTGATATCATGGCACCACCACACCCCACAGGACCCTATCCCCGCTTCCATGATTTCCAAACAGACCAGACCAACTTTCCCCCAAATCCAACATTTCCCCTGGCCCTTGACCCTCAGGACGTGTGCAGTGGTGGGGGCCTGATGGGTACAGCCACTGGAGCCATGGCTACCCGTGCTCACACTGACATGCAGCTTGCCCCCACCTCCTCTGTGTCCTCTTCTGTGGCTTACTCAAGGTCCAGCTCCAACCGTAGCAGTGGCAATGGAAGCACCACCACCAGCATCAGCACCAGCAACAACCACATTGGAAGTAACAACAGCGGTGTCAACAGCAAGAGGTCACGTTATGGGGACACCAACATGGTAGGGGGAAGTATGGGGGGTGCAGCCAATCTGCTAGAAGGAGGAGCACTCACCCACATCTCCCTTCACTCCTTCACACCTCCTTGTGATGACCCATCCCTTGTGCATTCAAACCTCTTCCCTACCACAGCTCCTCGCCATCAAGGGAACTTCCTTCTGGGCACAGATAACCTCATGCCCATCAACACACCACAGTACCCTAGTAGCAGCAGCAGCAGTGTCAGCAGTAGTGGAGGGACTGGAGCTGCCACACAGCTGGGAGTTGGGGGAGTGACTGGGGTAACAGGGACCAGATCTGGGTCTTCCATGGTCCTCCCACCTGGTGCACCGCCTGGCCACGTCCCCTTCAGTCCCATCCGCATGATGGACCGCCAGCAGGTGAACATGGCCCCGCCCCCTGTGGCGCCACACCTCTCATCATCGCTCTCTAACTTCAACCTCACCAGCATTATCCCAGAGATTGATGGCAAGGTAAAAAAGTTGTTCATAATTGTCATAATATTATCTTTCACATTGAGTGCAATGAGAGTACCTCATTTATGGAACAGTAGCAAATGTGTCACAATGAAATGGTCAACAATTCTGTTTATGTAACATTCATGTACTGCATTAACTGTAACTGTTTGGATTTAACTGTATTTCCCGTTGTAGATTTAGCCATTTAATCCATAAATTTCAATCCATTGGATTTTCAAATTTTGTAATTTCATCCTTGGAAAAGTAGCCAAATTAGCTGAATATCCAGAATCTTGATTACCAAATGTATAACTTTCCATCATACTCATAATCCTTGGAAGTTTGTGTGTAAATTGTATCTTTGTTGTGTTACAGAGTGGAGAGAGCAACACAGGCATGGGTTCATCTTCCTCGCGCAGCATTACAAACAACGAGGTGCTGAGTGCTGCATCCTTGTCCAGCCAAGCCCGCCTGCCTCCCATGCCATCCTCCCTCCTCCCCTCAGCTGAGTCACTCAAGAGTCTTCCCTCTGACGCCAACAGGCTGCCTCCAGCTGTGCTCAACAACTCCATGAACAACATTTTCACACACACACCGCACCACCAGGTATGTGCCTCCAGCTGTTTGGTCTTTAAAAACACTCATAACATAAGGAATGAATGTGCTCTAGTAGAAAATCATAATGCTTGCTTGAGGATCATCAGTTCTGCCAGTTATTTTTTTTATTGTATTTTTGTTTTTCTTTTTCTTTACAGATGGGTCTCGGCCTGAACTCCTCCCTGCCTCTCCCTCCCACTACCTTCTCTGGCATTAATTTTCCAACTCCAGATCACTGAGCAGGAAACATCAAACTGAACTGCTCCTTCTACTGTGATGTTAGTGAAATGTAATACTGTATAAAGTTGAAAAATAAATGTATATAAACCCATAAACCCTTTGTCGTAATTTAAAAAAAAAATCTGACAACTGACTTGACTATTATTATCTGACTTGACTGACTTGACTATTATTATCTGACTTGACTGACTTGACTATTATTTTCACGTGTGGCTCATAGTGATGGGCGTTCCGGCTCTTTTCCGAGAACCGAGTCTTTCGTTCTCGTTCACTCAAATGAGCCGGCTCTTCCGGCTCCCAAACGGCTCTTTCAGCTCAAATACTTTTTTTTAAGTAGTTCCACATATTCTGTTTATAGTCTTTATAATTTAGAAGAAATTTCTTAGGATAACTTTGCTAGTTAGCTTTCAATACCTATTGATTTAAGGAAAGGTGAAAAAGCTTTCAAAAAATGTTCAATTTAAACCAAATATTTTTTGTTATCATTAACCGTTGGCGACAGTAGGCTTACTGAGGCACATATGTGGACTTGCCTCGTCTGTTATTTGGCGGACAGACAGACAGACAGACAGACACACACACACACACACACACACACACACACACACACACACACACACACAAACATATCTATTTTCTTTTTCATTTAATATTTATATCAGAGAGAGAGAGAATTTTTCGTTCACACACACACACACACACACACACACACACATACACACACACACGGTCACACATATACACACACACACACACAAACATACTATCTATTTTCTTTCTTATTTAACATTTCTATATGAGAGAGAGAGAGAGAGAGAGAGAGAGAGAGAGAGAGAGAGAGAGAGAGAGAGAGAGAGAGAGAGAGAGAGAGAGAGAAAGAGAGAGAGAGAGAGAGAAAGAGAGAGGCCCCCTGCGAAGGGAAGGGATTATTGTGTGTTGGATGTTATCGCCCTCCCTCGCAAGGGGTTCAAAGTGATGGTGAATGACTGGCTGCTGAAACAGGCCCGGGAATGAAAATTTATATATGTATTTATATAGAGTAAGGCTTTAAGATAGGGAACACTAACTATGTTACCTTTAGCCTGTAAGTTACTAAAACTATGTAATGTAGATGTAACAACTCTGTAAGCTAGTATAAATAAAAATAAAGAGAGAGAGAGAGAGAGAGAGAGAGAGACTCAGACAATTTTTCGTTCATGGTCACACACACACACACACACACACACACACACACACACACACACACACACACACACACACACACACACACACACACACACACACACACATATACTATCTATTTTCTTTCTTATTTAACATTTATATATCAGAGAGAGAGAGAGAGAGAGAGAGCGAGCGCGCGACGGTTGACTGTTACGTAACGTGAGTTTGAGGGGTGGTGGGGTACCCTACCACCCCTCAAATTATCAACGTAGTTAACTTGTCTTTTATCGCGTAAATATTAGTCGTACAGAAAAAATGCACTTATGCTAATTGATGTAATTTTAAAAGTTCTATCAAATCATGTAATTTAATCTAACTTTACGCCAAAACCTTTTTGTTTTTAATGTTTTCATTATTTATAAACTGTTTACATGTTCTGATGGTCCAAAAAATATATATATTTATTTCCTTATTTTAATTATTCGCAGATTTTTTGACTTAAACTCCATAGTTTTCGTTTTTACAAAACGAAATGTTAAATACTAGTTTGACAAAAATTATGTTAAATAGTTATTTTCTTACCTTCAAAAGGCCTTTCAGTTGGTGTAGTCTGATTTTGAATAACGCTAATAGTTAAGAAAATTTTTTTTTCGATGGTCATTTATCATTGAGTTTCATTTTCAATAGAATGAAAAGAAAGCTTGTTTCATTTAACTTCCCTAATTACTCCTAATCATTTTACGTCAATTTCATAGTTTTCGAGTTATAAGGAAAAAACCTTAACGATTAGTTTGACAAAAAATGCACCTATAATCATTTAAATAATTTTAAAAGGCGTATCAGCTAGTGTAGTTATTTTTTTATTTTACTCACAGGTTATGAAAAAAAAAATTTCTTTCATTATATAAAGAGTAATTTCATTTTTAAATGTTGCAACAAAAAGTTGGATTCCTATTCACTCTTTGTCTATTCGTAGTCATTGTACGTATACCTTATGGTTCTCGAGCTATAATGAGAAAATGAGTTTTGTGTTAAAAAATTAACTATGGAAAAAAATATACTTGATTTATACGATATGTACACTATTTTGAGAAGAGTTCTATAATTTAATTTGACCTCTTAATATTATCAGATTGTCTTCATTTACCGATATGTTGTAGGGAATATTATAGTATACATTCCACATCATTGGCCTGCCATATACACCATATATTTTCTGAATTATTCATATATATGTGTTTTATGTGTTGAGTTACCCCTCTTTGCTAGAGGCCAAAGCACTTGTAAATACAGTTTTCTTTGTTAACTTGAAGGGGTAACTTAACTATTTTACTATATAATTTCTATGAATAGGCTTCATTCTCGTAAGTATTATTATTATTATCATTACTATAATTATTAACAATCGGTAATTTTTGCATTTTGTTAGAAAATTGCAAAAATATGGAAAAACTAGAAAAAAAAAATTAATGGCTCTCAAAAAAATCCCAAACGGCTCTCGAGAAAGATCCGGCTCTTCTCGTTCACCTGGAAGAGCCGGCTCTATGAACCGACTCGTTCACAAAGCGCCCATCACTACTATTTCCCTTCTTAAAAATCGGAACTACGTTCGCTTGTCTCCACATTGAAGGAACCTCCCCTAAATCCACTGATTTCCTGAAAATATTAACTAACGGCTGGCTAACTACTTCTTTACATTCTTTAATTACCCTGGGATAAACTTCATCTGGACCTGGTGATTTAAACTTAATTATATCTATCTCCCTTACCACTTGGGCAATTATCTACTGCAATCATAAATGATTACCGACAAGTGTTCACGCACCTCACCCTGACCCACCCACGTGACACTCATACTTGTAATTATATCTTTCCTTAAGATTACCAAATGTTCCTTTGGTCTGTCTCTCCAGTGCTGCTCCTCACCTCAGCATCTCCCTCAGTTTCTTTCATCTACTTCGTTACTACAGTGAGAAGTCCTTTGAGTGGCGGAGACTATTTTCACGGTTATCAAGGAAGGTATTGATGAAAGGTAGAGGCAGGTAGAACATATATATGCATGGGTAAAGTGGGTACATAGGTAGCTTATATATGACAAAAACTTTTTTGCTTTTTCATTATTAATGAAAACCATTTTTACACAGGAATCCCTTCATTTCATCTTGGTCAAAGACAGTAAATACTGAACCTCACCTTTCTTTGGAACAGGAAGAAAGAAATACAATAAAGAGGGAAAAATGAGGGTGAAGGAGAAAAGAGGAAGGTGAAGTAGTGCACTGAAAAACGCGTTCTGTTTTTTCCTCCCCATTTTAGAGCTTTAAAGTAATTGATGGAGCTTAGTAAGATGAAGGTTTATGTTTCCAGTGGTCGATTTATATATTATCATCATTGTTCTTGTGTTTTTGTTGTAGTGCTTTCAGTACCGAAGTTAGGGGCAGCGCCGAACACGTGTACGTGGCTACGTGCAAGTCCAAGTGCACCGTCCAGTAGAAGGCAAGGTGAAGGTGAAGGAAGGAGAGCAGAACATATAAGTCTTGGCCCCTTTTTTTTTGCTTCTTCTTGTGTGTTGGTCTACACATCCTCCCTGGTGACATGGCACTCTCAGCGGCCTTCATCGTCCGCCAGGTATGTTTTCATACAATATTTAATTGCACCACAATGAAAATATATTTATATTTTCTTGTCATCCTGGAAATTGTGTATGCACGTCTACATTTATTCATGATGTATTTCCTTATAGAGTTTATGAATCAATTAATCAACCAAGAATCGTGACTTGTAATGAAAGTTGTGTGCGTAAGAGGCCAAGGCCGACAGACTGCGTCTTATATTTCATCAAAATTATGAAACTCATTGTAGCTTCAGTCTTTAGTGCATAGGGAAGTAAGTGAAACCCTGGAGGGCATCACAGGTAAACCGCATCATATTCACTAAAGTTCTACCTTAACTCCTTAAAAACTGCCACTGCCACAGGTCACAAGTGTAGGTGGTAACGACACACCTTGTAGTCCAGCAAATTTGTGGGCTTGGCGAGAATTCAGGGTTCTGGTGCAGGGAATATATTGTTAACCTAACTAACTATTGTGTCCTCCGATTATATATCTCTATGCTGGTATTCAATTGTTGCTATACCAAATCTAACAAGAGAGGACCCTGATCTCACTAACCTTCTTTATAATGCTGCAGCTGCTGAAAGGTAGTCCTTCTCCTTCCATGATAGAATTAAAAGGTAAACAAATGTGGTGATCTGAAAATAATCAACAAATCTGCCTTGGCACTATGTTATTGATCTGAGGCTCCCTGCACACAGTGAAGTCCTGACACACTGGAAATTATAGGTAGCTAGTGATAATGATCCTAGTCAGAAACAAAGCAATGCATTGCAACATTGCAATGTTTCCCTTTGAAGCAAGAGGTGACAGTCTCCTCTCCTTGGAGTTTGCTGTGGTGCTGTTTATGACACAATGGTGACATGGCATATATCAGTTATGACACATCATCATGTTATCATAGGATGTTCTCGTTTCATAATATTGAACTCTTTCATAAGGAAATAGAACTTGAATTTGCGATATGTGGAAATAAAATCAATAATTAGAGGAGATATAGAGAGGGCAGATTACATTAGGACTAAGTGAGAGTAGGGAGCTTGTAATCTCCAATCACTATCAGTTTCCTATCTATAATAATCTACTTATATAATCTTTCAGTCTTCAGTGCCAAGCTATTATGTTGAGTGTAAGAAGAGGATCTGTAATTAAGTAGTTTATTTATTAGTTTCTTAAAGAACGTAGATGTCAAGAAAGGTTACTGATACTATTTTGTGTAGAGAATAGGTAGTAATGGGAGTCTCAGTGTATTGACAAAATAGTGTTGAATGTAAAGGGACCAAGATAGTGACGGTGAAAACAAGTGGTTGTGAAAAATCTACTTATCTGTTGTTCTGTTCTAGCTTTTATACAGACAACACAAAACTTAGCATTATTTTTCTTCAAAAAAGTTTTCTAAGCATACAAAAATGAATTAATTAGATAAATAATTAATAGATAAATATTGTATGGATAAAAAAAAAATTGGTGGCTTAATCTTGCCATGATAACTAATTGGCTTATTAAATGATAGGTGTGTGAGCAGCTATCAGGAAAGTAATTAATAAAGATATGCTTTTTACATATGCTTGCTATGTTATAAATAATCATTTAAGTGTCGCATCATTTTTTTATTTTTGAATTCAGCACCTCTTAACACAAGTATTGGGGTTTAAAGTAATGGTGATGTCATCTCCTGAATCTCATCCACACATGAGAATATATTGTGTTGGACAGCTTTGAAATGTTGTATTATTGTCATTATTATGAATCATTATATATTCCTACCATCTTTTTGTATTGTCTGATTTTGAAGTGCAATCCACAACATTAACATTATGTATTTCTTATGGATGAAGGACATTATTGATGCAGTATGCAAGCTTAGTTCAGAAAAAATTTGGAGTGAAAAAGTGAGTAGTTGATGGTGATTAATGAATTACTTAATCAGCGACATCTTGTTGCAAAAGTTTATGGCATGGGAATTGGGTTTTTGAAGGGGATTACTTTTTAAGTGAGCAGCTACAGACTTGTTACTATTCCCTGTTTGTGTGGCAGGGGCTGAGGTGCAGCAGGGTGATCCGGTCTGGCAGTGCTCTCACCAGTCATGTGATGCCTTCCCGGCTGCTGCACCAGGGTGAGCCCCCGGCCCTTCCCCAGCTGCCTGTGCCACACCTGCAGGACACACTCACCAAGTACCTCAAGTACGTCAACAAAGGATCATCTTCCTTTCTTTTATGTCATTATTGTTTTTTTGTTTATTTATTTTTTCTGTGCAATATTCATTGATGAAAAAGTGCAAATGCAAACTTCTGCTTTGGCCATCCAGCCCCTCGAAGGAGTTCCCTGGAACAGGCATTTTCTGTCACTAGATTATACTATATACTATGTAATCCATATATTTTTAAATATATTAATTTATTCAGATATGCTCTCACAATTTTGAAAGAAACTTTTTAATATTTCAGAACAGTTAAGCCTCTTGTAACAGAGGAGGAATATATGGTTACACAAGAAATTGTGAAAAAATTTGGAATTGATAATGCAATTGGCTGGAAACTACAACAAAAATTAGAAGAGAGAAAAAAAAAGACAGATAACTGGGTGAGTTTGAACTCTTACCATGATGTAATGTAAGGCCCAATCATATAGCTTCAATCTTTATGTTTTTGAGACTAGCATTTACAGTGAGGATGTTTTCCAGCTAGCAGACTGGTGGATTAATGCAGCTTACCTGGACTGTCGTGGGCCCTTGGTGGTGTGGTCCTCTCCTGGACTTGTGTTCCCCCTTCAGGAGTTCAAGACCTTAGATGATCAGCTTAATTATGCTGCCAAAGTTATTGCAGGAACTCTTGACTACAAAATCATGATTGATGAGTGAGTGATGCCATTAGCAATCCTTGTGGTCATAGCATCTCCCTAGATATATTAATATTCAGAGTTCTGGTACATTTCTGATAACCCAGAGAATAATTTATAAAGTTGTGCTATAGTTCTATTTTGGAAGTTAGGAAAAAATTTAAATAGAGGAGAAAACTATCATAGGTTGAATCTGTATAACAAACTCAGCTTAGTGTAGATTTTGTCTCTATTGTTAGTGGTTTAAAGTGCTGCTGTATCTTTGACCTGTTTGCTTGCTGTTATTGAAAGTCTTGTTTATTTATGAAAGAAACTGTGTCAAACTTGTGCTCTTCAGTTGACACTTGGAAACACCTTCAGCCTTCACTGTAGCTGATATCAATGGTGTTTTGAATATTACATATCCTAATGCTATAACTTCTTGCCTAAAGGTAGTACGTAATTATTATAGTTTTTAAGGCTTTTTAAATTCCCAAAACACATTCTTTGACATTGTAAGAATAGATGGCTATTTACTTATTATTACAACTTTTTGACATTGTAGAAATAGATAGGTATTTCAATATTTATAGATGATTGGAGCTCCACTTGTCACTTCTAGCAAGATCACGTTGTTTTACATGTATATGATTTGTTTCATATGTACACATTCCATCCTCAGAATTCTGGAAAAGGAGATTTGTTTTAATGTATATTTTCTTTTCTTGTATAGGAAAAGAGTTCCATTGGACCGCATGGGAAAAGACGTCTTGGATATGTCTCAATACTTCAAGGTTCTTGGTACTTGTCGCATTCCTGGCGTAACAAGAGATACTGTGAGGTTTTATGGACAAGAGCCAGACCCTCCAAAACACATAGTGGTGGCACACAACAACCATGTGAGTGTGAAGCTATTTTAGATCACATTACACTCCATAATAGTGATGATTTAATTTAGTTTTGTCACAAAAAATGGGAGTGGCTGACTTCTCTTTTATTTACATTGATATTTTGATGTGTTTTGTAGTATTTCAAGATTGACGTGTACGGGAAGCATGGAAAGCCATTGAACGTGCGGCAGTTGGTGCATCAGCTGCGCAATGTAGTGGAGCGCTCCACACACCCCACCGTGCCTGTTGGCATGCTCACTACCCAGAACAGGAATGTTTGGGGAAAGGCATACAAGCAGCTCAGGAAAGGTAGGCAATTAGATTATTTGTACTGCATTCAATATATTCTTTGGGATTCCTTGAAGCCATCAGAAAACTGGAGAGTAGTTAAGTTATATTCTTAATGCAAGTGCCATTCATATTTAGGTGAAAGCAAGTGCCTTGGTGTGTGTTTCTTGGAGTTATTTAATAATCTTTACTTATGCTTTAATGTCAAGATTTTAAGAATGTTTGCTTTGGTTACTTCATTACATTTTTGTATCACTTTATTTACATTACTGATACTTTACTGTTGGATCTTTACTCATGTGATGGTAATAGAATGTGCAGAAAACTATTTTTTTTCTCACAGACAAAGTAAACAAGGCTTCCTTGGAAGAGATTCAGCGATGCATATTTTTGGTGGCTCTGGACGGTCCTGTCTCCAATCTCAGCGGCAACGTGATGACAGATGCTGCACTCAACTGTGTCCACGGCAATGGTTCTCAAGGCTATGCCGGCAACAGGTGGTATGACAAGACCATCCAGGTATGTCAGGTCATAATGGTATTCTTTGACCAAGAAATACAAACACAATATAATATAGTTGTAAAAGTATGATGTGATGATGCAAACTGAGATTTACAAATATATACCACTATGAAACTAAAGAAACAGAATGCCTGCAACACTGTTTACCCATATATGTCAAATAGATAGTGTGTAGTCTTCAGGAGTGTACTTTTAAAAGTCTTAACATAAATCATGTTTTCACTATTCTATTGAACGGAAGAGACACTATTGAAAGTATTTGTGTAAGGTCTGGTATGTCTAAGGGAGCCAAGGGTGTAAGGAAAGGATGTGAAATAACAGTGAGAGGACAACAGGGAATAAGAACTGTATGTTTGGTGCTCTCTCATGACAACTCACTACAAGATTTTGGAGGAGACGAAATGTAGGTAGATAAACGGATAGTATGTATAAACAAATATATAAGCAAGCATGTGGGTATTACCAATTTTTAAGGAATGTCTTTTATCTGGCTATAGCTGGTTTCTTTGCAGAGATAGTTAACCTATAGATTCCTATGTATTACGTTGCACAAGCTTGTGAAATGTGAACAGTAACAAATTGTATTGATGCACGTGTTGGTTGTGTTCCCCGACAGTTTATCATTGGGAAGAAGGGTAATGTGGGTCTCACCTACGAACACACACCAGCTGAGGGACCTCCTATTGCCAACCTCATGGACCACATCATGGACTACATGTGAGTGAGTCAAAGCTTCACACCAGGAGTGTTGCTGCACTTTATTGCACTTCAACCTTACCATTTCACTCTTAGTTGTATTTGAAGTAATTCAACTATTGATGTTTTTCTTCTCATGATTATTGATCATTCTAGAATTTCATTTTCAAGTTGCTTAAATTTCACAAAGGTAATTAATTATTGCATGACTCACAGCTATCATCGTAGAGCTGCATGCTTTTATTGTCTATTCATTTGACATATTATATTAGTGTTAAAATAGAAACGTGTCCTGCACAACACATTTCTTCATGATCTAGTTTAGAGATGAAAGAAGGAATACAAAAAAAGTTTGGAAACTAAAAAATAGAAGAATGTATTCATTGTGAGAATCAAGATGAATGTCATGAAAGTAGTTATAGAAAAGTTCATGAGATTGTGTTACTGTTTTTACTATTGACATCATGTATCGCTTAGTTATTGTTGATAATGTAGTTTTCCTTTTATTCTTTATTTCCCTAATTTCTTCTTCGTTGGATATGATTTTAGCTTCTTTTTAGTTTGAGATTTTTCACTTTATTTTGTTTCAGAAACCATTCCCCAAAGGCTGATGTACAGTAAGTGTGTTAAGCATCAGCACCATTGTGTAGTAAGTAGTAGTGCTAAACCTTTGTCATGTTGAGCAGAACCTTGTGCATGTGGAAATGTTACCTTGATTACATGGTCCCGTTGAGGAAGGTGGCAAGGCATCCAGGTGGTCTGCATGTAACACTTCATTAATCTCTATATAATCTGTTATGTCATGGAAGTATATCATATGTAAGTGTCACACATTGGCTTTCTTGAAATTTTGATAACATTGACTTTTACATCACTTCCATATACTACTCTGATGAATTGGTCATAAAAATTATACAAAATATCTTGGAGGATTCTGAAACAATTACAAAAGCTTAGAATAATGTGCTCTTGAATTATGTGCATCTCATTGTGCACCACAACCTTGCAGGGCTGAGTACACAGAACCTCAGCCGCCTGCAGTGGAGTTGTCCCGGCCACACCGCCTCATGTTCAACGTGGGAGAAGACATCAAACATGAAATTGAAGACGCTAAGATTGCTTTAGAAAGGTAGTGATTATTTGTGTTTTATTCTCATTATTTTGTTTGTATTAGTGTCACATGATTGTGGATATCTCTCATTTCTGTAAACTACATATAGTTTTCATTTATAGTTATAACGTTGGTGTGTATATGAGAAAGGTTTTTGTTAACTTGGTTTATTCTCTTTTTTACTTTATGTACGATTTACATATTTGAAGAGAATTTGTAGATGCTTTCTCATAAGTTCATTATTATTATTATTTTTTTTTTTTCAGTTTGGTTGGTGACTTGGAGATGACTTGTTTCAAGTTTACAGGCTTTGGTAAGAACTTCATCAAGTCTCAGAAAATGAGTCCTGACAGTTTTCTACAAATGGCCATTCAGCTTACTTTTTACAGGTGGGTTTGTTTTGTTCTGCCAATGTAATATAACATGATGGGTTGTATGTGTTTCCTTATTATTGAGGTGAAAATGCTATTTGTGAAGAATATTTGAAAGAATATCTTTTTTACAACCATAATCATGACACAAAGTGAAGGTTTCTTATTTTCATAAGGAAATCCTGTCATTTAAACACATGCAAATACACACACAGAGTTTAAAATTGTTCTATGTTTTCTGTAAAGGATACATGAAGAGCCTGGTGCCCACTATGAGTCTGCCTCCACAAGGAAGTTCATCCACGGCCGCACTGAGACGATACGTTCCTGCTCGGAGGAGTCAGTTGCCTTTGCCCAAGCCATGTTGAACCCTGACGTCACAAACGCTGGAAAGGCTCAGGCAATGCGCAATGCTATTGAAGCACATAAAAATTATGCAATAAATGTAAGTACCACAGTTACATTATGTTTTGTGAAATGTTACTAATGATGAGGTTTATTGCCTAATTAAAACAAAAATTGACAAGTGATTTAGCACAATCTGCTAATTTGTCATTTGCTTCTATAATAATGGTTCATGACATGTATCCGTCATTCTCATCATCTTCTTGTACATCTTCAAAGCCACAAAACAGCTGGCTTTTTCTTACTTTGTGCTCAAAAACTTAATCAATATCATGATAATTTTATGAACAATTTTATGAAGCTCAAATATATCACTACAATTCAATGGCAATATTTTCAAGAATTAGTGTAATGAATTCCTACATCAAACTACTATTCCCATCAGGCTGTAAATGGTATGGGGGTTGACCGCCATCTTCTTGGACTCAAACTGGCTGCTATTGAGGCTGGAATGGATGTGCCGAAGCTGTTCATGGATGTTGGGTACCTGCGCAGCACCCACATGCGCCTCTCCACTAGTCAGGTACTGTCATACTAAATTATTACCATCAATATCAATATTTTCCATTATATCCATTGGATTCAAACTCATAACAGAAGTCTATGAGGAAATATGAAAGAAAAGATTGAAAAGATGCAAAATTAAAATAGCTCATGGGTAAGTGAGATGAAAAATTGTCTTAATTTGCTTTAAGGAGTAGAAAGGAAGGTGTGAAATTGCCTGACATAACTTCTCCCGATATGCTGCAGGTCCCGGCCAAATGTGAGGCTTTCATGTGTTTTGGTCCCTTGGTACCTGATGGTTATGGCTGCTGCTACAATCCCAGAGGAGATGCTGTGTTCTTTGGTATCTCAGCCTTCAACTCCTCTCCTGAGACAGACTCCGCCACCTTTTGTGAAGCTCTTAAGCAGAGTTTGATGGATATGCAAGATGTAATACTGAAGGATGGACTCAAATCTAAGCTATAAACTGTATATGTTATTGGTTTCTTCATAATTTCTTACAAACAATACCAGATATAAGTGTGAAATGATCGGGTTACAGCTTGGAGCCTCAAAAGATACAGAGATAAAGAAGATAAATAAGAAAAGATAAGGGCAAGTAAGTAGCCTATTTCTTTTATTTTTTATTTTTTATTTTTTCATTTCTTCATAATATTCTTTTGGCAGGGGTAATCTGTGCTGCAGTTGGCTGGCTGTGATTTATATGGTACTTTTCTATTTCAATTTATTAATTTATATGTTTATTTTTGTTTGTGGGTGCCAACCTCTTATGTGCAGGAAAAGGGAAGTCGTATACAAAAAGACAATTTACACACTTTGAAAGAGTGACAAATGAACTGCAAGAAGTAGTATCTCAAGTAATCTTAATGCGTTTTGCCCAATGTTCCTCCAATTTGCCTGCTCTCACTCAAGCTGTTGAAAATAGGTTTTACTACACATCATGCAAATGTAAGTTTATGAACATCTATCATCACTCCAGTTTCCAGAATTTCCATATAATTGGAGAACATAAGAAGTAGAATTAAGATTACTTTGCCTTGTCATAAACATTGATCCACACTTTGCACGTACGGAAATTCTTGTCTCCAAGCTACAAATGATGTACTATATATTCCCCTCCATTGTACCATTGAAGGTGTGTGTGATGTGTTGTAACCACACCATTCATCCTTTGCATTTACAGCTTTCTCGGTAACTATACTAACATTTCACAGACATCATATAGGATGGTGTTCCAAGTTTTGATGTTGTATGTGACTGTGATGTTTAAAAGTGAACAAAACACTTAAGGTTTTATTGATGTGAACAGTGGTTGATTTTTTTAACATTGTAAAAATGCCATGCTTTTGTATTA